>DWMY01001979.1:0-12887 GCA_018249775.1 Heliconius hecalesia formosus
ATCCTGTGGGCAATAATTACTCGCCGCCCAGGGTGCACCGGTACACTACACTGCTCGTCCCCCCGAATGACAAGCATTCGAAAAGGGCCAGCAGCAAGCACACACACGAGGAGGTTATCCGACTTCGGTAGGCCTCCTCCAACTCCCTGCAATGGTCTTTTGATTTGACTAGCCTTCTCCAATGTTTCATTACCTGCCTATTCCTTTTTCTTTTTCCGTCTCTGGGGTATTTTTGTATCATATGTCCTGGTCCGCTTCTATTTTAAAGACCATATGTTGCATAATACATCGTTACTCTCTCGTAATTCTCCTGATCTTTCCGATATTGATTAACAAGCATGCATTCAAACTTTGAGATGCCAGCTGTTGAGGTATAGTTTGTAATGTTATCGAATATTCTGCAAATAGGCTAGGTCATTAGTAAATATAAGATGGTGTAGTTTTTTTATAGCATTCCATTTTTTTTTCTTTTTCTAAAAATGCTGAAAATGATTTTAGTGATAATGGATCGTCTCAATCAATCAAAAACACTTTATTGCACAAAGATGATAGTTTTGTTGTTTATACGAGATATCATACATGTACTATAAATACATATATACATACAAACAGACATACAAACCGTATAATATTTAAATATATATACAGTAATATACAAACATACATATATCCGTAAAACCACCTCTTTAAGACGGTGCTTAAAGATGTTGACAGATGTCGACTCGTTCCATAATTTTACTATTTATACTATTTTATATATTTAACTGTTACTTTTACTATTTATATACTTTGCTGGCACTTTTTTATTATTGATGTTCTCCTAACAGCTTAAATATCAAAGACCTGTTGGTATTTTGATTGAATTAAGTTGATATTTCTTTGACAATTCGAATATGCAACTGTACTCTGCTAGCACTAACAAATGATTTCTGATCCTTAATTTTGTTTGCAAAAAAATATGTGCAAAGATAATAATTATTTATTTTTGGAGTAAAAACGCCAAAACTATGTTTTAAATCTACCAGGAACTATAAAAAGCTCCATGCAAATAGAACTCCGTTTTATTTTTGATTATTGAATAATTGAGAAATAATTACGAAATATTACTTTACAGGTTATCAATATGCAATGTTATCCATGAAGACGAATATTGCAACACTTTTAAGAAGTTATCGCTTTAAGCCGGCGACGAGCTTTACTTATGGAAAGGACAATCCTCTTCGTGTCTCATTTGCGATGATGTTAAGGCACGTAAATAACTTTGAAATTCAAATTGAGCGTCGTTAACGATTGTAATAAACGTAACATTATATACATATATAAGACCTCTTTTTCTTGAGTACTTTTAAAGAAAGCATACTTTTAACTACTGTATAAAAGCCTACACCATTTAAAATTAAAGAGATTATGCATAAAATTAAAATGTTTTTTTATTTTCCAACAAACAAAATTTTAAAAAATATCATTGTAAAATAAAACACACAAGTATGCATACTGTAACTGATATCACAAACTCCTATTACTTAATAAATAATGCCTTGGCTCGTGATGTGTCTAGTGGTTAGAATCGTTTATAGTTGTGATCGTGAAGAACCCAAAATCTTTTAGAGATTCAGAGGTAACAGTATTAAGAATTTTATATTATGCCATTAGAAAGTATCGCTTTAATAAGATATTTGCCATCAGAAGTTGTTCTTGTGTCAGTTATTTAGATAACTGGAACCTCGACAATATGACATTGTCATAACTCGAAGCTCGTCCGAAGGAAAGCCAAGAGCGCGTCCTATCTTCCTCTCCACTATAACTGCGAACGAGTTGTAATAAAAGGAAGACAGAGTACGGGCTCCCAATTACGTATCGCGAGCATACTGCGAGATGGCATCAGCCACGACATAGTTAATGTAACTATAACAGTTCGCATAAGCCCATCACGTCAGCTTCCGCGACGTCAAGCAACATTTATTAAAATAGTAAATTAAATTAAAAATTAAATTAGCTTCACGCTGTATCCCGCACACAGCAGGGTAGGCAGAGGGAACCTAGTGTTAAGACACTCCGTTCCCCACTTTCTGCCGAATTCTGCAGGCATTGCGTGTTGAGTGGCAGAACTCAACGCCGCGCTTAACCTCGACACCAGAGCGAAGAAATGAAAATATAAATTTAAGTAAATATTTCATCTCCTCGAGTGGGAATCGAACCCAGAACCAGTCGGTTTTGCAGTCACACCTCGTGCCGCTGCGCCACGAATTAAGCTAGACTGTAACGAACTTTCACCAACAGTTCAAATTAGTTTACGTTGTAGTTAGTACTATGAACAATAATACTTTATAAACGTAACTTACGTAAATTTATCAACATTCAATTAATTTTTTCGACTGGACTTAATGCTGTTGACCTGGAATGGTCTTGACAGCGTCACCGGGCTGGGAGGGGCGAGTGTAGCTCGCCCCTGAAGATGAGAAATACGAGCATTGATGGACGCTCGTGAAGTGATGGCGATCGCGGGGGAATGCTCCGCGTACGCTAATCATGGTGGGTTTCGTCCATTGGGCCCCGCCGCGCCGAGGCGCGGGCGTGCCGTTAGATATGACTGGCCTCGCCGCCTCTTACGGCGGCGGAGAGTGGGACGTGGGGCTTCAATTAAATGAGACGTTTCTAAAGTCATTCTTTTGCCCAGAATCTTGCCAGCGCGATTCAGAAAACGACGTTTTATGCACATCGCCATCTATTGGTCTTACAATTGAACTGTAACCATTCGAACATTGTTAGAAAAATACTACTATGTTTATGTTAAATTTATTATGAGTATAGATTACACTTACACGACGTAATTAACGTTTAGCAAATAATAACTCAACAATATGTTTTATGCGTTATCAACATTCATTATCATATGTAGTCAATAGATATCATTGCGTATGTTTAATTTTTTTTTCAAATATAAATATCTTTAAAACTTTAAGTACATTATTTTTTGATAGAGTGTAGCGGTAACCTTACCAAACTATATTTTTTTATGCAAAGCGCCATCTATTTAGATGCGCCATCTATTTAGATGCGCAATCTATTCAGATGCGCCATCTATTTAAGTTTAAAATTAAGGACAGTTTAAAAATGCTGTTTTTATGTTAAATTTCACCTAACATATAATTATATTAACCGAAAACGATCTTGTGCTTTTTATTAAATTGATTAATATTCCTCCCGTCGTAATTAGTGTTTAACTCCACAGAACGTTTTTTGCGTTATCAATATTCGTTAGTACCTACTATTAGTTGTCAATAGATAGCGTTACTTGTATCGATTTTTTACTATCTCAAATATAAACTTCTTGAAAACTTAAATACTTATATCTTTTGTATTAAAATGATTAATATTCTTTAGTATTAAAATGATTAATATTCCTCTTGTGGTAATTAGTGTTTAACTCCACAGAATGTTTTTTGCGTTATCAAGATTCGTTAGTACCTATTATTAGTTGTCAATAGATAGCGTTACTTGTATAGATTTTTACTATCTCAAATATAAACTTCTTGAAAACTGAAATACTTATATCTTTAGTATTAAAATGATTAATATTCTTTAGTAATAAAATGATTAATATTCCTCTCGTGGTAATTAGTGTTTAACTCCACAGAATGTTTTTTGCGTTATCAAGATTCGTTAGTACCTACTATTAGTTGTCAATAGATAGCGTTACTTGTATCGATTTTTTACCATCTCAAATATAAACTTCTTGAAAACTTAAACACTTATATCCTTAACTTAGAGTGAACCGATTACAATAAAATAAACACTAAAAGCTACTTTGATTTATTTGTAATTTTTATGTATAAAAGTTGCTTTAATTTATTGTGTACTTTTTACGTGATACGTGTTCACATAAACAGATAAACAGACAAACAGATAAACAGACAAACAGACAATAATTCCAAAAATATTGGAAATGAATTCTGTTAATTATCCTTTAACACCCTGGCAATTTTATTTTTTTTATATTTTCAATGTACAGAAACGACTTTTCTACAGATTTATTATAAGTAAAGATTACGTGTTTTTTATTTATTTTATAGTATACTAGCGGCCCACCTGCGGCTTCGCCCGCTTTAACTACATGATTATTTATTTTATAAACAGAAATGATTGACGATTATAATGACTTCTAATATGATTTTTTATTACTTTAATCTGTAATATTCTAATTAAAATTCTAATTATTTATAACACGTATATATTTTTGTAACATTATGTTCTTTTTACCTACGTAATGTACGTCTCAACAAAATTCTAAAACTCTGTTAAATGTTCTGATGTCAGTGAATAATTTAATTTACTCTTTCAGAAACAGCCTTAAATGTTAAATTAATAATTTGAAAGATTTATAATATTCTTTGTAAAATAACTGTAATGATTGCATATTAATGCCTGTACAGTTTTTAATTTAGTTACATATTCAGTTACATATATTATTTATTAGCTAAATGTACAATTGGTAAATATTTAGTTATTATAGAGTGCACGTAGAAAGGCTATTTTAGGCATTTTTATATAGATTTATTTCGAACGAACGAACGAACCGAAAAATCTATGTATTTACTTAATATTTCTTTGAAGATCAAATCGGTCTTTATCTATGTGTTGAATTAATTACGACTTAAACTTAACTGTTATGATTTATGAAGGTAATCTCCACTAACAGTTCAATTTTGATTACTTTGTTGTAAAAAATATTGTATAATAGTGCTTCAAAAATATATATTTTTATCAACAGTCATATAACCAAGATGTTTCGGGTGTCATTCTTTAGCCAAGAATCTTACCAGTGAGATTGCTATATAATATTCGCAGGCCTTGAGTTCATTCAAATGACGATAACCTTTTGACAAACTTTAGTAGTTAAGTTGAGTTAAAACAAAGCAATTGGTGAACCTTTTAAGTAAATCGGTTCAGTACTTTCAGAGAAAAATGTGGACATAAATATCGACAGACAGACATACAGACAGACAAGAAATTAAAAAATATATATTTTTGCTTTCTATTATTCTTTTAAGTGTCTCTCTATCCAGTTCAGTCAAAATTACTAAATGTACAGACAAAATATTTTTACTGTCTTATTATATATAGAGATGTAATATGTATTATAATAATACTTCATTTAACTCAAACGACGATCATTTTGTTCTTTATCATCTTCATCTGAATGTAGTTTTCACAGTACTTCCGTTCCTCTCTCCAATCAACTTGTCGACACATTTTCCAATTTTCCTAAGAATTTCAATGTCCTACACATTAATGCCCAAAGCGTTCCTGCACATTATCCTGACTTATTATTTGATTGTGACAACGTCCATGCGATTTTAATTTCTGAAACTTTCCTTACGCCCTGCCTTCCTACCTCCTCCTTCTCTATACCTAACTTCCATCTCATACGTAATGACCATACAGGTAAGGGTGGTGGTGGTGTAGCTATCTATATTCGCAATCCTTTCACACTCATACCTTTCACTATTGTTAGTAAGTCTCTATCGCAATATTCTGAAAATGCTGAACATATTTTTATTGAAATTTTACTTGGTCGATTAAAGCTATTACTTGGGGTTTTGTATAGCCCTTCACTACATATAAATTATTTTCACACTTTGGAGATCTTATTGGAGAAACATGTGCCAAGCGTAGATCACACAATAATTCTTGGAGACTTTAATACCTGTATTATTAAAAATGATTTACGTGCAAAACAACTCCTTAACATCATTAATAACTCAAATTTAAAATTACTTCCTACAAATCCTACACATTATTTTCCGAATTGTGCCCCGTCCCAACTTGATCTTATGATTGTTTCCTCCGTTGACCATGTAATGACCCATGGTTAATTTCCTGCTGACGGCTTTTTCTATCATGATTTAATATAATGATCGTCCCCCTAAGCTTTAACCGTCTGTCTTCATGCGACGCAATTTAAAAAAAAATAATAATGACGCCATCCTCGATGCCAACTTGGAGATATTTTATTCTATTTTAACTGAGCTCTAGGACAAGCACACTCCTTTTTGGCCAATTAAATTAAAACACTTACCCTCTCCATGGCTTACGCCAGATACTAAGTCACTGATGACTAAAAGAAATGTGGCGAAATGCAAATATAAGCATAATCCCACTGATCAGAATCATTTAAGGTAAAAGAGCTTGCGTAACCGATGTAGCAGAGTTTGCAGGGATGCGCAACGTAATTACATTGATCTGAGCTTACAAAACTTAAGCCCACGTAAGTTGTGGAAATTTCTGGAATCGCTAGGCATTGGTCGGCAACATAAGGATTTGAATTGCAATTTAGACGTTGATGCCTTGAATAAACAGTTTGCCTCGATAACACCTATGGATAACAGAATTAAGGTAAATACATTGAATTATATCAACTCCTTGCCGTCTTCCACAATCGTTCCTTTTAACTTTGCTCCTATAACCCCATCCCAGGTAAGAAACAGTATCCTAGCCATCAAATCGAGTGCTTCTGGTTATGATAGAATCAACCGCCAAATGATAATTTTGCCCTTAGAAGTTCTAGCACCAGTCATTACCCATATTTTAAAATTTTCTATTTCCCATAACACTTTTACCAGTATGTGGCGTATTGCCCGCATTATCCCCATTCCCAAAACCAAAGACCCAAAATCCGTCTCTCACGGCCGTCCTATCTCTATACTTCCTTTTTGTCAAAGGTCTTGGAGCGTATTGTTTTTCAGCAACTAAATCAATATCTGTTAGACAATCATATATTATCCGAGTTCCAGTCTGGATTCCGTAACGGCCATAGCACAGTCATTACTTTGATTAAAGTTTGTGACGATATCAGATTTAATATGGACAAACAAAATCTTACTGTCATTGCTTTGCTGGACTTTAGTAACGCCTTTAATACCGATCTCTTAGTTGCTGTTCTGCGTTCAATAAATATCTCTCCTGAAGCCACTGAGTGGTTCAGAAGCTATTTATATGATCGGCAACAGTACGTTCAAGCCAATGACAAGTCATCTTCCTTTTGCTCTACTTCCGCTGGTGTTTCCCAAGGTGGTGTCCGCTCTCCTATCCTTTTCTCCATTTTTATTAATTCCATTTCCCAAAACATATCCTCTTCCTTTATCTATATGCTGACGATCTTCAAATTTACTTAGCCGCCTCGTTGGATGATATTAGTGAGGCTATTCAAAAGCTTAACGAAGATTTGCAGAATGCTAGTAGGTGGAGCAAATCTTTCGGCTTAACTGTCAATCATCACCTCATTCACTACTGTTACAGATTTTAGACTACGCTGACTCGTGTTACCCAAATTTATCTGAGGAACAATTAAATAAACTAGAGCGTTATTGTTTCCTAGGTTCCGATTGACTTCTTCCCCTCCACCGTAGATCCCGTTGTGATAATCTCCTTAAATTACCTACTTCCCATACCCTATTTTATTCCAAGTCCTTTACTTTGAAATCTGCGATTCTTTGGAATGAACTTCCTTCAGAAGTTCGACATTCCAAATCCCTTTACACTTTTAAAAACGTCTAAAAGAATATTTATCCTTATCTATCCTTATGTATTTAATATTATGTATATATTTTTACAAACGTTTAAGTATGCATGTATATGTATGTATATATGTGTAAATATATATTGTTTTTTCAATATATGTATGTATGTATGTGTATAGTATAGTGTGTTTTTGAAAAATTCTTTGCTGATATTCCAGTTTCCACAACCAAAACACGTATATCTTCCCAACATTCTGAATCATTCACTGAATCACTTAAGGAGAACGTGAACAAATGTGATATAGATTTTAAATTTAGTGGTCAACTCAAGAGACATTGTTAAGACATTCAAGTCCCTAGATAGTAAGAAAACATCATATATATGAGGAATTTCTGTTAAATTAATTAGTCATATAATAGATGCTGTTGCTCCTTACCTCGCGACTATATTTAATAATTGTATAGAGCATGGCGTGTTTCCCGACTTAATAAAATTTAGTAAAGTCATACCTATATTTAAATCAGATAGAACATCTGATCCCAACAATTTTAGACCTGTATCTATACTACCCTCATTTAGTAAAATCTTTGAGAAAATTATTTTAAATCAAATGCATTTTGACTCACATCAGCTTTTGCATGATAAACAGTATGGTTTGACCTTGACCTGTCTAAGGCCTTTAATTGCGTTCAGCACTCTACATTGGTCATGAAGCTACACCATTACGGCATAAGAGGACATGTACCCAATCTTCTGAATTCTTATTTAGCTAACAGAGTTCAGAGGGTTGATGTGAATGGCAAGAAATCTCCTGGATCATTTGTCAGTATGGGGGTCCCACAAGGGTCTATTCTTGGTCCTTTTCTGTTTTTAATACATATAAATGATTTGCCATTCTTAGTGGGAAAGAACGATGATATAGTATTGTTTGCTGATGATACTTCATTTAATTTTTAAAATAAAAAGACGACAAAACATATATGACGATGTAAATAATGCTCTATCGAAAGTAGTACATTGGTTTAGTGTTAATAACTTACTACTGAATAGTAAAAAAATTAAATGTATAATCTTCAGAACACCTAACACAAAAATTGTTAAAGCTGATATACTCTTGAATGGTGAAGCGGTGGATCCTGTCGATTCTACGGTGTTTCTCGGTATCACCATTGACTCTAAATTACAGTGGGAACCTCATATCGATGGATTGGCGAATAGACTTAGCTCAGCAGCTTTTGCAGTTAAAAAAATCAGACGATTAACTGATGTGGAAACGGCTCGCCTTGTTAATTTTATCTACTTTCATAGTATTATGTCCTACGGCATTCTACTTTGGGTTAATGCAGCCGGAATTAAATCAAGTTTTGTCTTGCAGAAGCGAGTTATTTACGCAATTTATAATTTAGGCCCTAAAGAATCGTGAAGGCAAAAATTTAAAGAAATGAATATTTTGACAGTTGCATCTCAATACATTTTTGAAAATGTTATATATATTAAGAAGAATATTAAAGATTTTGCCAAAATTGGTGATGTACATAATATCAATAGATCTAGAAATAGGAGTAAACTTATTGCACCTGTAACTCGATTATATCGGGTCTGTAATTCTTTTATGGGACAATGTGTATACTTTTACAATAGGATCCCAGAAAACGTCGGAGAATGTTCTATATCACAATTTATAGAGTTGAGAAAAGACGTTTGTGTGGTAAAGGTTATTACCAAATTAATGATTATATAAATGATAACACGCCTTGGGAATGAAATGCTCGCTCCAGCCTGTTTCAAACTATTGATATAAACATTAAACATATTTTTGTAAGTTTATTCTATATTATTGATTTATATTATTATATATTATATATTTAATTTCATTAAAAAATTTGCACCGAGACGTTGTCCCCCTTTTCCTCATTACAACTTATCCCTAATGTTTCAAAGGTTGTGTGGTAGAGATTGCTTAAAGCAATAAGACCGCCTTTGCATACATGTTTTTTTTTTATTTATGTTGTTAATTTTATATACTTATTTGTTTTATGTGTGCAATAAAGTTTTTTCTATTCTATTTCTATTCTTTTCTACTGTCTACATTTTATCTTTTTACCATCACAACCGCAATTGTCCGCAATTGATCGCCGACGATACAAATGGTATCCATCATTTCTCGTATCGCTTGGAACACTTCCCATCGACCATACAGGGTGAATTGTAGTTGAACACTCCGCAAAGTCCATGTATCATATTTTTGGTAACTACCATATACAATTTTGGGTCAACTGTTTCATAAGGAATTTTAGCTGAAATTATGGAATCAATCTCATCTGGCCTTATTTTGTACACTAACCAGACTAAAATATGCGCATGTGGCAGACCATGCTTTTGCCATTCTACACAGGACATCCAACAACGGACTTGGCCATACACGCGATGTTTTTTCAAGAAATTCATGAGAGATTTCCATTTTGCTTTAAAAAACTTTGGCAGTGATGTCGTGCCGTGATCAACTGGTATTTGGCTATGTAGTAATTCCCTTTTGATTTCAGACCATTGTGGTTTACAGGTGAATGTAACAAATAAGTCTGGGCGGCCATAATGCCTAACATATAACATAGCATCTTGAACATGTTCGTGCATGTGGCGCGGACTTTCTATGTAAGTCTTCCTATGTCCGCTGGCAAAATTGTCATTCTTTCTACATTATTAATATTGCCATCAATATTTATGGCATCGCGGAGATAAATATACTGCTGTGACCGAAGCTTCGTTGGTTCAAACGGATGTATGTCAATCGTTCAGTCTCAATTTTGACAAACATGTCAACTGCAAACTGATGGAAAAGCCGTCGACACATCAAAATATGATTGACTTCACCTTCACGGATCATGAGTCTTTATGAATAGAAATTCATTGCACTAAATTTTTCGTTAGTTTCAGCACCTGCAATCGAAAATGAAAAATTTTTTACTTGTTACTTAGATGTATTGAATAGAATACTTACTTACTTACTTACTTAGCTTTACGCTTTATCCCTAGCGGGGTAGTCAGAGAGAACGGAGCGCCAAATGCTACGGTCTCTACATACCTCTTTCGCCTCGTCCACTGTCATCAACCGCTTCATACATGCCCTTCGGGGGGTCCTCATGCTTTTTACGTGACCTTCCTCCAGTATCTTTGATACTATGTTTTCGAAGGTCAACCGAGGTCTCCCCCTACCTCTCTTACTGCTCACTTTTTCATCATAAATCTTTTTTGCCATTCCTTCATCACTCATTCGTTCGACTTGCCCAAATCAGCTGATCACGTTCTCCTTCATTCTCACCGTGACATCCTCGCTAGTACCTGCCATTCTGTGTACCTCTTCATTACGGATTCGATCAGCTAAGCTGACTCCGCATATTCTACGAAGAGATCCATCTCGTATCTTCCATCTCTACTGAACATACTTCCCAAATATACCACTTCATTCACTTGTTCTAATATCTTACCATTTACACTGATCTTGCATTCCGTCCTTTCTTCATCTCTTTCAAAAATCAGAAATCAGAACTCGCATTATTCGCATTGAGGCTTAGACCATTATATTCACACCCTTCTTTCAGAGTGGTGACCAATGCCTGCAAGTCGCATTCTGATGATGCAATAAGCACTGCATCATCTGCATACAGCAGGCAATTCACATTCAGGTCACCTACTTTCACTCTCATTTCACTCTGTTTCACTCCTTGGAGACAGCTATCCCAATAAAAATTGAACAACCAAGCTGACATGGCACAACCTTGTTTAACACCCGATAGGATGTCAAACCAGGGCGACATGCCAGTTCCTACTCGCACGCAGGTTGAGTGATCTCTGTAAGGAGACTTTACAGCCTGCAGGAAGGGTCCGCTCACATTGTACCGGGGTAGTATTTCCCACAATTTCGCTTTTACAACTCTGTCAAACGCCTTTTCCAAGTCCACAAATGTACAGAAAACTTTTTGATTAACGGCCAAAAATTTTTCCGTGATCATGCGGAGGGAAAAGATCGGATCCATACACCCTCTTCCAGGTCTAAAGCCCCCTTGGGCCTCCCACAACAACCTTTCAGATCTCTCTTGCATTTTTCTCGCTAAAACTTTTTATAAACTTTACTACCTAAGCTATTCAAATTGATAGCCCTATGGCTTGCGCAGTCTATCTGTGAACCTTTGCCTTTATACAAAGGCACAATGACTGCACCTCGCCAATCGTCTGGGACCTCCCCTGATTTCCAGCACAAATTGCACAAAAACCAGAACAAGTCCAAGACGCGCGACCCACCATATTTGATCATCTCGGCAGTAACTCCATCTGCTCCCGCTGACTTACCACATTTCAGACTTTGTATTGCACTCTCAACTTCTTTTACACTGATTTCGCCATCAGCTACATCAAGACTCAGCGTTTCGCTGTTACTTGAGACTGAGGCGTCATCACATTCATACATCTCCTTGTAAAATTCCGCCCATCGCTGCAAGACGTGTTTATGTTCTGTTAGAATTTCACCGTCCTTCGAAAGCACCCCTTTCATTCTACGGGTTAGCGAGCAACCTCGAGAAACACTAACGTCTCGCCAGGAAAGCTTCGTGTTTTCCCTGAAGTTGTTCGTTAACCTTTCATCTCTTTCATTCTCTGCCTTTTCACGCTTTCATCTTTATCAGTATTTTCGTTTGGTGTTTTTTCAACTTATACTCTTTCTTTTTAATTTCTTTCATACTTTTATCCTTACCTGAGGCTTTATAATCCTGCCATGCTTTCTTCTGTCTTTCTATAGCATCTTGCACTTCATCATCCCACCATTCGTCGCGCTTTTTGGTAAAGCCTCTTTTCCCTTTACCACATACCTCTATTGCTGCTTCCTTCATGCAATCCCTAAGGTTCTGCCAGCATACTTCAATATTTTCATTTCCAGATTCGCTGCTATTCTTGGAAACTCTTTTTTGATATTCCCCTCTAACCGGTGGATCTTGAAGCTTCCAGCTTCTTATGCGATAATTCGACTCCAAGTTTGGACACCTTGTGTAGATTTTTTTATTTTTTTTTATGGGGGGAAATCCTCATGGACAGCCTCCGTCTGGGGAAAGACGGAGGGGCATGCCGGACTCTTACCGGCTAAAACCACCCCAGTGTCACCTCGCACGTGAGCGCGGGGCCGCGGGAGTCCACATTCATCCGCAGCCCCTCACTAGTGCTGGCCAGGTCTGTCCAGGCCTCGTCTCTGTCGGGTTAGTGAGGTGATGAGCTAACTCGTGCATCGTCTCAGAGGCGCGCGCCGACACCCGCGCGTACCTACGACACGGGTCTATCGAATAGGGGGCGAGGACTTCCCCAAGTCCCTCGCCCCTAGA
>DWMY01001980.1:0-12873 GCA_018249775.1 Heliconius hecalesia formosus
TTTTTTATTTCTATTTAAGGCTAATATTTTTTAAGATTTAACCACAAATGTATGGTTTTCAGATTTTTTTAAACTATTACTACCTGTAGATGCTAGCAACAAAATTTCATAACGAATGCTGACTGAAACCAATCGACTGACGGACAGCAAAGCGATCTTATGAGGGTTCCTTTTTTCTTTAAAAAGTACGAAACCCTAAAAACAAAGTCCCTCAGAGTTTCTTGCGCAGGTTGCTTTCGAATCTGAGGCAGAAACTTTAATGAAACTAGCTAATGTCCATAGCGTTAAACTGATGAAGCTTTAATATTTTCTTTAGCTACACGCTAAATTCCGCTCAAAGCATTTTAGGCGCAGGGAACCTAGGAATCTTGTGTGAACACACTTCGATCAAATTAAGACACTTCCGTATCCTTTTTTCTCCCGAATTCTGGAGACATTGTGTGTTGAGTGGCGGAACTCGCTTTGCCTCTACACCAGAGAATAAAAATAAAAAATATTTCATTTCTTCGAATGGGAATCGTACCCACAATCTGTTGCGTAAACAGTCACACAATTGTGCTTCTGCGCCACAACTGCCCTCATAACATAATACAAATGCTTTTCTATATAAAATACTCGTATATACGATACTGTTATTTGAAAACTTTGAAAAGAAAGAGCCATAATGAAATTTCTTTTATTTATTACATATTTATTTTATAAATATTTCTTTTAGAAATTAGTTTCGTCGTCGCGCATCGACATTGCGTCTGAATGTTGTGGATTCGATTCCTGCCCAGGGTAATTTTTTTTTAAATTATTTCTTCGCCGTGGTAACGACGCGACAAAGTGCGTCGTTAAGCTCCGCTATTCAACACGCAATATTTAAAAAAAATTGGCGGTGTATTGGAAACGGAATATCTTAACACTAGGTTCTTTCTGTTTTCCCTTCTAGATGCGGGATACAGCGTGAAGCTGAAAAAGAAAGAAATAGACAGCTGTATAGGAAAAATAAGGGAAGAAATTTAAAATCTTAATGAACGTTTATTTATTCTGCATCTTCAGTTTTCTTTACCCTTTTTTAAATAACGTTGTTTAACTCTAAAAAATTAAGAGTTCCTTAAGTACTTATCATTTTTTATATTTTTTTTGGGTTTTTAAAAAAATAAATAAAAGAATAAAGTAACCTTTATTCTTTTATTTTCTACCTATCTGTCACTAAGAGTGAAATGTCACTAAGTTCTTTGCTATTTTTGCATTTTTGCAGATGATAGCACAGTGGACGCTTTTTGCTTCGGCCGCGCAAGTCTTTCTCGGGACAACGTCGACCAGTGCCGAAATAAACTTGTGTCTTCAGTTGGGGCATCCCTCGGAATATTTCCATATGGGGTGAAAGGAACTTGGTTCAATTCAATCCTAAGAAGACACAAGTTTGTGCTCAACCACTAAAAAAAACCCATCTGTGGTATCGGCAGTCTTCCAAAACATTCCCCTTACAATCGCACCCAGTATCAGCACATTGGGCCTTCGTGTTTTCGTTTTTTTTGAATGCCAGTATCGCGATCACCTGGAAAGCAAGGCTAAATTGTCCTCAAAAAAACAGGGGGTCATCAGCATAGCGAGATAGTACTTCACGCCAAAACATCGATTGGCCTGGTATAGCCGTTCGAATCGTTGGGGACCCAATGATCTGCGAAAGGCTAGTCACATTGGCTTTGCGTGGAGATGTCTCCTCACTGTGCATTCTCTATCGCATTTATCAGGGGAGTGTTTTGGAGAACTATTTGACCTATTTGTTACCTGCCTCCAAAATTTCTAACTGTACAGTACCTCTCAAATTCAAGCACCATTCACAATCACACCATCTGATGGTGATACTCCACTACTGTGCAGTTTCTAGGAACTTCTTTCCAGGCGCCACGCGCCACTTGTGGAATGCCTACCCGCGGCAGTGTTTCCATGTCGATCACTTTGTTGTACGTCCGTCCGTCGTACTGTCAAGAGCGCTTGTCTCAGGACGTTTGTAGATATCAAGTTGAAATTCAAACCTATACTTAGATCTACATTCATTTACTGATAAAAAACATATGGCCGTTTATATCACGTAAAACAAGTATTTCGACACTATAGAGGGAATCTAAATTCATAGGGTACTTTCGGCTGACCTACAATTATGAAATTTAGCAGGTAGCATCAGAAAACTATACATTTTTGGTAGAAGCCTAATAAAGCTTTAAAGGGGGGCTAAGCTTGGTATTAAAGCCGCTAGTTCAAGTGAGGTATCAAATGAAAGTGTAGGCTAAGCTAAGCTTGAATTTCAGACAAAGCTAGAGACCTCCAATTTCTGTACGGAACCCTCGGTGGGTGATCCCGACTCACACTGGTCTGGTTTTTATAAACTATACATTACTAAATATTGTCATCCTCGAATGATAATCGAATCCTCTACTTTCACGCGTATTTTCCACTGTGACAATCAATGACGCAAAATATATTCCATTATATGCCTATAAGTCGACGAAACATAAATAGAAGTGTGAATAGCAATATTACATACACCTATATCGAGTTCATATAAAATTAAACGTGTCACACGGCTTAGTACTAGGGGCCAAGATATTTATGTAACTGGTGACCCGCTTTTACTTACCTTAAAGCCTTTTTTCGGAATATTCTACGTGTTTAATAAATGTTCATTTTCTTCTAACTTCACGTTGTAACACGCATATAGTACCCTACTATATAGTAACGCATACACTGTTCATTGGACCGCCTAATTTTTAAGACATAACGTGTTGAGTGGCGGAAGTCAACTCTGCGGTTTATCTAGTTAGCAGAGCGAAGAAGTAAAAATAATAAATTACTTACTATTAAGGCCCTTTTCTTTTTTTTAGGGAAATAGAGCATTATTAATATGAATGTGGAAGATATGTAAAATTCTAAGTTCTGTTTCTGTTCTGTTCTTCTAAATTCTGTTCACTCTGCTGGCAAATGAATTGAGATTACTACTTATAAACGTGTGAATATAAGTGTTGTGGTGTCAAGTACAGTCGATACTTTTACAGGTTTTTAGTTCTTACACTTCTTTCAGCTTCTCTATCATCAGAGCCCCGTAAATGCTAGAATCGTTTAGAATATGAAAATAATATTTTTAAGGACAACAAATTTTAAGTCATAGGTTCGTTTATTATTTATTTTACTAAGCTACGTAGCTATTCAACTTGGCGCAGCACGTTGCCGTCTGTTTCGATTTTACAATTATATTGATTCCTCGTATCGATCGTCAACCAATCAAAGTTAGCTCTGCCACTAAGAGTGTGTCATCTGTCATATACAATTTTATTTTCATTCGACCACGCAGGTGGAGCGGCTGGTATGGTTTATGGGTTTTATACCGAAGATCACTCTGCTAATCGTACACGACAAATAATATATTAGATAAGTACGAAAAATTAAATATAGGAGAGGAATTATAATTATTTTAATGAAAACTTTATATTAACATTTACTTTCCTCCGTACTAATGAGCTAAGAAGTCTCAATAGACAGAAACATTGAAACAAATGTAGGTTAATAAAAAATGAAAAATTTATGAAACATCTTTTTTTTAAATCCTTTGAAAGCGTAACTCTTGACCTATAATTCTATAATCTTGTCTTAAAATAAAAGTATAAAAATATCATTTTAGTTTATTTATCTAATTATTTTAATGACATTTGAGGTCTTCATCTGATAACGAGAAAAAGCGAGGCGTTGAGTTTTACCACTCAACTTTTTGCTGTTTTTATAGATAATGGTACGGCATATAATTAGCATTCGTGCGCGTGTCCAATTCGCACTTGGCCAGTTTTTTAGGTTCGATCCATTCTCGTGAAAATAAATTATCTTAATTTAGCTGCTTTGCTAAGGCAAAACAGGGCGATGACTTCTGCTATTCAACACGCAATGTCTCGAAATTGGGCAGAGGGTGGCGAACAGTGTTTTGACACACTGACGCTGACATGTGTTGTCTTGATACTGAACTTACAATTAATAGTCTTTTTACTTATATAATTAAATAAACAAGTAAACTCTATTAAGTAATAACAATTCGTTAAACTAATTACTTAAAAGGAAATGGCGTCGTTTCAGATATTTTCAATTTAGTCAAGTCAGAAAGAAAGCGGAGAGTGGGTATCGGATATATATTTATATATATATATATATCCGATACCCTCTCTCTCTCTCTCTATATATATATATATATATATATATATATATATATATATATATATATATATATATATATATATATATATATATATATACTAAATAAAACCACGTGGCGTAAAAAAAGTTGCTGGTGACGACCAGAAAACAGAAAGCTCAAATTTGGCAGTTATACAATAGTTGAGAACTTCTCGCTAGGTTTTTTTACTTTTACGCTGCACCCCGCTCACACACCAGGGGAGGCAACTTGGAGGGAGCCTGGGAACATAATGTAAACACACTCCATTCTCATTTAGATAATAATATCTTTAATCGAAGTCGATATTATTAAAAAGCACATCTCTTAAATAATGCTAAGATAGCAAAGCAGGTGGACACTTCTTAAATGACATTACACTACATAATCTGCCTGCGGTATCCAATATTTATACTTTTGTTTATTCTTTTTCTTACAGTTATATTTTTTTTATTTAAAGCAGAAAGAAGAGCCCGTTGTGGCGCAACGGTACGGTTTCTGTTTTGGATTTGATTCCCACTCGGGGCATTGAAACATAGCATTGAACATCTTTCGCCTATTATAACCATATTTTCATTAAATTTTAGTAATTTTATGTTAAATGAAACTAATGAGATATTTTTGTCAAAGGTCATCCAGTAGTTACATTTTAAAATATTTTATATATGAAAGGCACGCAACACTCGATTAACAGCGAAAATGTTGTAGTAGTAGTGTAGAAAAGAGTATAGTAAAAACAAGCATATATTAAATAAAATTAAAATGTAGATCGTATAGTAATATTTTGCTGTTAGAGCATACCTAGTCAATTGTCCTTCCATTTTATTCGCGTTTTGATCCCCGCATCGTGGCACGTTGCCAGATTGACACTAGGAGCTGTTGTTTTTTTTTTATTTTTTATGAAATATTGCTATAATATCAGGTTTTCTAGTAAAAATAAGTATCTCTTTCTTCAGGTTTCGCTACTCTTTATGCAACTTTGGGAAAATGTAAAATGAGTAAGTATCTATTTTACTATCACGGGATAAATGATTATCACTGACACGAAACATTTAATTAAAATCTAATTTTAGATAAATATAAGAATATTTAGATGGCCATATATTACAGTAGCAATTTAAGTTGATTGACCTCTCGTACACTTTGATCCCTGCATCGTGGCACGATGCCAGATTGACACCAGGAGCTGTCGAACTTTTTGTTTTTAGTTTGTTGTTTTCCGAAAGACTGTTACATATGACTGTTACATTTTTTTTAATTTAAATTTTTATTTGTGCTAGGTTTTGTCTAAACTTTAGAGATCCTAAGTGCAGCGGTTTGGGATGTGCCCTGATTTCTGGGTCAGTTTATACACTATATATTGGAGGTAGATAGAGAGAGTAGAAAATATTATATGGCTTATTTTGTAGAGTGGGAATCAAATCAACAATTGTCGCGTGTACAGTCCACATGCCACTGCGCCACAACGGCCTCAATACATATAGTTTATAATTAGTTATTTATGTTTTTATAAGAAGCTTTATTTGTAGAGATGTATCTTTTTTATTAAATTCCGCCACTGAACATGCATTATCTCGAAAACTGGAGAGTTCATTGAAACGGAGTGTCTTTACATAAGGTTCCTCCCTCTACTACTTAGGAATGTATATGCGGAACACACCGTGAATCTGAAAAATAGTAATAAAAGTGTGTAATACAATTTACATAAAGGCACTGAAAGTGCGATATCTAAACAGAAATCTGATTCAAAACATGGAACGAATATTCGGTCTGGAGGCACTATCGGTTGAGTGCTATAGTAACATTATAATGACATTAGGCTTGCTATACTCGTACAAGTAGACATGTATGTAACATACTTTTTTTATAAACGACATGTCCATGAGATGTCTGTCGTGGCGAAGGGGCACTAGCGTGCGATTCTAAACATGTCATGTTGTGGGTTCGATTTTCACTCAAGGAAATGAAATACTTAATATTTCATTTCATTTTCCAGCCGCTTAAAAAGCCTCCAGAATTCACATCTTAATGAGTACGGAGTGTTTTAACACTATATTTCCAGGTTCACTTTGCCAACACCGCTAAATGAAAAAATTTATGGCCTATTACAAATAGAATATATCTATTTTTTTTAATTTGGTACCTACTGTGGAAATAGGACAAGGATTAGCTTTTTTATTTTAATACATTTTTCATATGTTTCTGTAATGCTACTTTTATTAGAAAAACATATATACATCAAAAAATCATAAAAAACAATTAGGTATGTTTCATTTTCTCCAAGTTTTTGAAATAATTTATGGAAAAAAGTTATTTAATCATCGTTTAAATAGGCCTTTAGTCTTTTTAATAATATGTAGTTTGAGGAATGCGTTGTAAAGGCAGGCGTGTGAAAGTTATGCCTTTCCGCCATCAGAACTTTATGTGCCACGTGAGAGGGGAAACGTGTTACAGCATAAAACACTTTACTTCTTTACCTATTGCGACCGTGCATTTATTACTTTTTGGTATTTGGCTTTCTTTGATGGTACATAGTATGGAATGGTTTCTACGTCATATAGATTCTCGTCATTTTTCTACGTCATATACGTGTAGGTTGGGAATGTAAGCTCCATGTGAGGTTTGCCAGTTCTATCTTCTATATTTAAATTATCTGATCTCAAGAAAACCGCAGTTTTATGCCTTATGTGATACCTTGCAGAGGTTCTTCTGTTAAGACAGCTATTGTGGGCTAGTGTGTTTTTAATTTTCCACCGTAATGAAAAAAATATGAAATATGAGAGAACCTTTTGTTAAGAAATTCCGTTCCCCACTGTCTGCATTCTTTCTGTATGAGCTTGAAAAGCCAACTAAGACTATATTGGCTTTCGCCATCACACATACTATCTTCGACTAACAGTGATGACTAAATTAGTTTTTCCACGCGTTTGTCCACGTTAAAAGTAGGGATGATGTTTTAACATTTAAAAAATCCCCTTTTGTCCTCCTTTAAGGCTATAATATTTTTGCATGACCACAAACCATAAATGTATAGTTTTTAGATTTTTTTCCTGAACTAGTACTACCTGTAAATGCTAGCTGCCAAATTCCATAATTCTAGGGCAACCGGAATTACCCAATTAATTTTGATTCCCCTTATAGTGTGGAAATACACGTTTATATAAACACGTTTATATAATATATATCTTTTTTTAAGTAAACTAAAAATATGATTATTTCAGGAAATCAAAGGATAGATCTGAGTATATAGTTTAAATTTTAACTTGATATTTCTAATCGTTCTTGAGCTAAAGGCTCTGGATAGACAGACATACAGACGAACAACAATATGATCTTATAAGGGTTCCTTTTTCCCTAAAACGTACGGTAGGTACCATAAAAATATTTAAAAAAAGATATATAAATATGTATATAAAGATATATTAAACGGCCCGATTCATGATAACAGATAGGCACTATAAATAGTCCTGCCACCAAGTCGCCACTGTTTCCCCATAAATATTGAGTTATAGTCATTTATCTTGACTCGTCCCAGCGTATATTTCACCAGTTAGTGTCAGTTTTATTTTCAGCAGTTGGAAGGAAAAATAATGTTTAGTCGTTCACAAAAAGACCTAGGATTTTTTTTTCTTTTATTATTCTTAGTTAATTTTATAAGAAAAATGTCCAGTGATATTACTAACAATGGTTTTTATCAGGTTAACTTTATAGAACCGGTACACGACAACCTACCATAGGTTGGCACAGCGCGACAACGTCTGACAACGTCTTCCGGTAGACCAATTACTGCGTTAGTTTTGCCAAAGAAAAAAGGGGGGATAGGGTGTACTAACATTACGTTTGCTCTGTCGATCGTGCTATGAGGAAAAAGGCGGAAATCACTTACCAGTTTTTCTACAAACTCAATTTATTCGGATTTCACTCTGCTCTAGTTGAAAAATTTCTTAACTTAGCCGTTGTTCCTTAATCTTTCCGTACAATAATTACAAAATATTCACTGAAACACCGCGTACAAAGCTTAAACACGACATACTTACTTTGTAACGAACAATGATATACATAATGCTTTTATTAAATTTGTTTGGGAATTTTAATATCAACGAGATGGGCTGATGCGTCAGTACTGTCCCATTCATGGGAGTGATCAATCATAGCCGCAATGGATGGTGGGATTAGCGATAAGATAATGTATGATAGGTATTAGAGGTCACTATTAATTAGTTGTAAGGGAAAAAACATTATCTATTTAGGCCGTCGTGACGCTGTGGCACTGTGTTTAGCACAGTGTTGCTGCGAGTTCGATTCTCTCTAGAGGAGATGCGGCGATATCCTCGGTCTGGTAAGAAGTCAAAGTATGACATTGAGTTCAGCTACTCAAAATGGAGTGACTTAACACTAGGTTCCCTTCCCTGCTATATATACAGATTGAAATAGAAATATATTGTCATCAAAAACTGATTCTGAGTGTAGCTCTGAAATTAGGATTTCAGAATTTTTACACTGTGTTCAGTAATAAAATAACCAAAACTAAGCAAAATCTTTAAATCAAATCGACTCAGCCATATACAGTTACATTTAGGGCGTCCTCGACTCGTCGACCGACCTACCTACTGTACGAGTAATTGTCTCAAGTGAAAATCAAACTCATTGCTGTATTAAGCCAATTGAAAGCTAATAAACATTAAATAAAAACGAAATCGAATAAGAAAGATTGATTTTGTCTAAAATAAATAAAATTTTGACACGTATTGATAAGATTGCTTGTCGTATGTCGTATTCACCATTCTTTTGTACACATTTCTCGTTTTCAATTCACTTTCAGGTGAACGAAGTACAAGTGGAATACACTTAATCTTGTATTCAATATATTTATATATTATTTTGCAATTTCAGCTCCGTGAGGTTGTATTGGAATGCTTAATATCGATGTGCGTCAGTACCATTCAGTTCATATGTAAAGACCAATTTCCATAGAGATTATTCGATATTTTTTTTCACCTTCACGCCGTATCTCGCATATAGCGGGGTAGGCACAGGCACCATGTGTGGAGACACTTGTTCCACTGTGACGATACTAAATGTCACGTTTTGCCGTGTTACCAGAAGGAGAAAATTCAAATAATTCATCCCCTCGCATAGAACTTGAACCCACAATCGTTGTATTTTACAGTCGGATGGTCTTATTTCTAATCAATAAAATGTTATCTTAAGCGATTTTTCTCAAAATCTAAAATTTTTGGTAATAAGCCTATATATACTAATATTATAAGCCTGAGGAGGCGGTTTGTTCAAGCGCCCTACCTTCCGTCCAACTTTGAGAATATTACATGTTAACTGGCGAAACTTAACGCTGCGCTTTCTCTTGTCACTAAAGCGAGGAAATGAAAATAATTTCAGCTCTGAAAGGTTGTATTGGAATTCTCAATACCGATGTAGCGTCAGTGCCGCTCAGTTCGCATCTAAAGAGGACCACATTCCGTAGCGACTGTTCGATTGATCTGTATTGAAATTTTGTACTGTAATTTATTATGCTAAAAAATAAATACAATTGCTTTTATACTTTTTCTTTATTAAATAAAGTGGCTTAAGTGTGCTGATAATGTTGTATTTTTTTTTATAAACTTCAGTCAATTCCGCTCTGGTAAGAAGCTTTGAAAAGTTGAAAAATAAATAAAACTGTTTCGACTGCAAACGTGATGATTTTGGGTTCAATTGCCAATTATGAATTATTTTCATTCACTACCTCTAACAAGACACGCTGCGTTGAGTTCCCGTCAATACAATGTTTTCAAAAATGAGCGATGCGTGGGAAACGGAATGTCCTAACACTAGGTTCCCTCAGCCTACCCTGCTATATGCGGGATCCAGCGTCAATAAATGAACAATAGTGTCATTTAGATAACAATGCATTTCACACATAACAGAAACTCCGGCGGCAATTAATCAGCGTCAGCTATTATTGACTATCTATTAATAGATAATTAACCTGACGGTCACTGTGACAGCTTTACGGTTCAATGGATATATTACAATATGGTCGTATGCCTTAAAAAATATAAAAATACGTTACGAGGCCGTCGTGGCGCACGGGTACCAGTTGTGGATTCGATTGACACTTTTGGGGATGAAATATTTAGAATTTCATTTCCTCGTTCTGACAACGAGGCAAACAATGCTTGGAGAATTTGGCGGATAGTAGGGAACAAAAGTGTCGTAATGGAAACAGAGTGTCCTACTAGGTTCCCATAAAATAAAAATAAATAAATAATATTTAACTACGCTGCACGCTGTAGTCTCTATAGCAGGGCAGGCAGAAGGAACCTAGTGATAAGATACTCCTTCCCTGCTTTACCCAAATTGCAAGATTTTCGTGACAATGCGTGTTTAGTAATGTAAATAATCCTTTTCTCCAATTGGGAATTGAACTTACAACTGTAAACACATAATATGTTACAGCGGTACGACGGCCGCACATTACAATTTTAATAGTAAAATAAGAGAAACAATATTCACACGGGTAATATTACAGACGAGACGCTATTCCCGAAATGAGGTCACCGGATACAAAAGCCCCATTAGCAATTTAATAAATTGTACTTCGCTTTAAATATATTTCAGTTTTTCGCAATATATTTTCCGTATAAAAATGTCCATAAAAGGTACAAGTCATGTTTTATCTGTGGAGCAAATCATATTATATCGCCCTCCTTTCAGCTTTTTAACAAAGTTAGCTGAGAAAACACAGCACTTAGATGATTTATTTAGTAAATCTGACCGTAAAAAGTTTGATACTTAATAGTTATCGTTGTTACAGATTGGCCTGAACGAGGATAGGATAATAATGAAGGAGGAGAGCTTTCGCTAATTAAGATGGATATTTGACCAGAAACAAAAACGCAAAGAAAATGACGAATGTGAAATTAAAGCTGCTCTATTTTTTGCTCAACGCACTCTTGTCAGTCGACTTGGTCCACTCACGCCCCTATTCCTTCAACTCAACAGATATTATAATGAATTTTCCGAATAACGACACTTTTCATATACCTGTAGAATCTAATTCAGATACCCTTATCGTCGCCGGTGAAGATGAGACACCTGAAGAAACTAATAAAAGTTCAAATACACAAATGGAAGCCATCGTGAATGCTGAACAAGACAGGGACGAAGCGCTGTCACGAAATAGTAACAAAGATAATTTTAGTATATTAGAAATGCCAAAAAATGATCCTGAAGGTTTTGAAAAACAATTAAACATATCAAGCCCGTTGTTAGATGAAATGATAGATTCGGAATCGGATAGAGAAGAAAGGTTAACTGATATTTTGTTTAGATCGGGAGCTGAATTTGCAGAAATGCCAAAATTTGAATTCCTAATAGCCGCTAAGATAAATAGCAGTAATGATAACGGGACTAAAGACGGCTTTAGTGGTAACAATTTAGACAAAGATAATCGTAATAGTAGTGATATATTAAGGAAAGTCGATTATGTGGAACTTGTGGAAGTTATTAAACCTTCTAATATAAATGAGAACAAAAGTGCTTATAATTTGGCAAACATTACAGCGCATAATGTAGACAATGATGTGGCACCAGACACAAGTGA
This sequence comes from Heliconius hecalesia formosus, assembly GCA_018249775.1. Classification (NCBI taxonomy): domain Eukaryota; kingdom Metazoa; phylum Arthropoda; class Insecta; order Lepidoptera; family Nymphalidae; genus Heliconius; species Heliconius hecalesia. The sequence continues at coordinate 11,808 of DWMY01001980.1, forward strand.
GTAATTATTCTATTTTAAATAACATGTTTTAAAAGCTTAACTTAAATTATTAGTAGTATAGTATTGAGGCCAGTCGTGGCGCAGCGGCACGAAGTGTGACTGTTAAACCGACCGGTTGTGGGTTCGATCCCCACTCGAGGACATGAAATATTTACTTAAATTTATATTTCCATTTCTTCGCTCTGGTGTCGAGATTAAGCGCGGCGTTGAGTTCTGCCACTCAACACGCAATGCCTCCAGAATTCGGCAGAAAGTGGGAAACAGAGTGTCTTAACCCTAGGTTCCCTCTGCCTACCCTGCTGTGTGCGGGATACAGCGTGAAGCTGATTTTTAAATTATAGTAACTTAGGTAAAGGATAAAATAAGGACTTCTCTTCTCTTTCTTTTTGTTTTTATCTGAAAGTGTTTTTTTTCTGTATAGCATTTATATTAATTTACCACAATGAAAAATGTCTGAATATGACTGAATGAGAAGTGTGAGACTGTACTGCAATCGTGAATTTGAATCCAACTTAAAGGAATGTTATATTGATTTTTTTATTTTTTTTTACACGATCTTGTTTTCTAAAACCTCGCGATACTCAATTTAATATTTTCATTACATTCATAGTTTGATTCATTCAACGTCCAATATCTTTCAAATGAAAAACGAAATGACATATGTGCGTTTGGACGGATTCCAAAGAGCGTGAGATCAAGTCCCGTCGCGTTACATTTTCAAAAAATATTTTAAAAATGTCAATGGACATTTGTACCTCTTTAATTTTCCAACTACTGCAAATATATACATGAAAAAATATGATAATTTGGCTTGAGAGTCGGCTATCCCCAGCGACTATAGACATTTTTAAAATTAAAAAAAGTAATACTTGTTTCTCCTAAAAAAATACTCTTATATGCTATAAAGAACAATGTGCTCAGACGGTTAAGGCACGCCAAGACAAGTGACGAAAAAAAATCGAAAAGACATGACAAGACATATCATTGACGACAATGGACAAAGTGTGACTGTAAAGGAAGTGTGACTGTAAAACCGACTGGTTGTGGGTAGAGAGATAAAGAAGAT
>DWMY01001981.1:0-12872 GCA_018249775.1 Heliconius hecalesia formosus
TTATATGTCTAAATTCAGCTGTCTGAATACAGTTGTTTCATTTGTGCGTTGTCTGTTATTCACTCTGTTACTAAAGAGTTTTGTGTTCACAGATATGTATAAGAAAATTAAAAGTGAAACAAATAAGGCATATTAAAATTCAATATACAAAAACACTGTATTAAATGTAATCAAAATATGTTTTTTTTTACTTATCCCGAATCTTGAAATCCAAGCGTACAATTATTAAGGGGCTTAAGTAATTAAAAGTCGTAATCGAAGTTTACCTTAATATTCCTTAAACTTTCCTCAGAGAAAAACAATACTAGTCCTTATTTACATCATTATTTGCATTGATAAATAATGAGACCGTCGTGGCCCAGTACAACTGATGACTGTTAACAGGATGGTAGTGGGTTATAAAACCTGTTCAGAGGTTAGATCATATCATACTTATGTTCATTTCCTAGCTATGGTTACCAGACAAAGTGCCAAATTAAGCTGCGCCACTTAAGATGAGCCTTGAAAGTTATATTTTATATAAAAAAAATCATTACCATTTTTTTCATTCTCTTTTATATTCATAAAAATTGAATTTATTTAAATTTATTTAAATGGAACTAAAATTTAAATTTTACAGTAGAAAGGGGCTATAGCAGTACAGCGTCTGAGTGTTAACGCGACAGTTGTGGGTTCAATTTCCACTCGGGGAAATGTATTATTATGAATTTTATTTCCTCGCTGTGGTAACAAGAAAAAGCGCGGTGTTGAGTTTCGCGATATAAAGGAGAACGGAATACGTAAGTAAAACACCTTAAAGCCAAGTTCCTTATGGCTATCTTGGTATATGTGGGATAGAGTATGAAGCTAAAACCATCAAAACAGTTAAAAAACAATTTGAATAAAATAAAAACACAAATGACCTTTGATTTGACTAAAATATACATACGTACGTTTATTTACATAGACTTACAAAATTACTTCAAAAGTATTTACTTTTGATGAACACGAATAAAACAACGATATATTCTGACAGGAAAATCCCCAAATCTTACCGTTCAGTATTTCAGCACCTGTCTGAATGACATGAAAACGTTACAAAAAATCTCTGAACACTTGTCGGGAGAAAAGAAACTAGTTCACCCTAACGCCCTCACACCTGAGCCGCCTGTACTTAACTGCTACGCGTGGTTTAGGGCACTTTTACATGTAATATATAATATCTAATTGATAAAAGCTGTTTCATGTTATTTCCCGGATATAACAGGATAGATAGAGGGAACCTAGTCTTAAGACACTTTGTTCCACGGGCACCATAAATTTGCAAGACACTGCATGTTGGGTGACAGATCTCAACGAAACGCACTACCTTCTTATCAGAACAAGGAAATGGAATTTATTAATTTCTCGGAGCACCTATCGAACCTACAACCTTCGCGATTACAATCACTTGATTGTATTGCTGTGCAGCTATGTTACAACGGCCTCAAGCAGGCCAATAAAAACTGCTTTATAGATAACTTTTTGAATAAATAACTAAATATTTGAATCAAGGAATAAATATAGTATAGTAATTTAGTGTGTGGTGAATATTAAGTACACATCATTTTAAGATATATAAAAAAAAATCAGTATTAATATTAAACATAAATGAAGTAAACAAAAACAAACGCCACATGTGGATGTGCCCTTACATCTGTCACGCGGACTCCTTGACCCGCTGAGGGTTACAAGTAAAGACGTCTGCACTCACTTGCAGAATTAGCGTAAAAAAATTGTTATACTTTTTTTTCGGTTTCACGCTTTTTTCCGCATGACAGGGTTGACAGAGAGTATCTAGTATTCTATTCTATTCGAGCCATTACTTCCTAAGATTCGAGCGTTCAACCAAACAAATTCTTTAGATTTCTAATATTACTATAAAAGTATAACAAATACAAAACTAATAAAAAAAAAATAATTTAATTATAATAAAAATATAATAGTAATAAAAATCAAAAAATACACGCTAGGCGTTCATTTATCTTGTCCAGAAGTGTACAAGTAACAGTGAGAGCGTTTATGCCCCACATTCACAACTTACTGTGCGTATTTGCTATAAGAGTTTCATTTGCGTTTTTATCACTTCTTGCCTCGAAAGGGTTAAAGGGAAAGGGGTACATATTTCAATATTCTTATTTATAGGAAAGTGTTTGTGGAATTCCTACCATTTTTTCATCCTTACTTTAAATACACACAGAGTGAGAGAGAGATCTCTGGTTTATAAAAAAGCAATAGTAAACCACTCTATTTTTAATGGCAGTAGTTTACATTGTAGAATGGGTCACCCATTCAATCTCAAAACAAAAAAAAATCTAATCAGCTTCGCGCTGTATCCCGCATACAACAGGGTTCACAGAGGAAACCTAGTGTTAAAACTTCATTTTTTCACTTTCCGCCGAATTTTCGAAGAATTGCGTGTTAAGTGGCGTAACTGAACGCCAGGCTTTTTGTCTCAGATTAAATAAATTTCAAAGACAACAACAATTATTCCAAGTGCTTTCAAAATCAGATCATAATTTTAAAATCAATTAATTTCGCTAAATCAGATTACTAAGAAGTTTTTTAGTCATATATATGCACCTAAGTAAAATAAATAAAATGAAATTATTAAATATTTTAATATTCAAATGCAATATGTTGTAGGTTCGATTCCACCAGAGGAATTATTTTCCCTCAACATGCAATATCTCCAAAACTTATCAGTAAGAGGAGTAACGGAGCGTATTTATACTAAATGCGTACTTACGCCTACCCTGCTATATGCAGGATACCGAAATTAAAAAAAAAATCATTTGAAAAGTGATTTCAGTTGCTTAAAAAGAGTGAACTTGATATTTATACTTAAAATACTTAAGAATCTTTTTTCTTCATATTCTTTATATATTTTATAACAATGTTTGTATAAGATCTTATAAAAGCTCATATATTTCTTATGTATGATATTGTTACACGTATGTATTTGTTACACGAGTCATCACCAGCATCTCAGTTTTGTGACAATCCGGAGTTTTATGTATAGAAGTTTAAGTATATAACATTAATATGTAAAACCATAAAATTTATCATACTGGTATAGATTACAATCTAAAGAAAATAGGCTAAACGTGGAAAATGTTTACGTAACTTCTCTGTACCTATACTTCAAAATATCTTATAAATAAACTATTTTATCTCACATAAGTTAAAAGAGCAGAAGTAATAAAATTTGTTCCAATTCCAGCTTAGATAATAATTGGAAAATTCGGTTTTAGTTAGATTGCATTTATTTGACCGAATTCCGGCGTGTTACTTTCGAACTGACTACAATTACATATTAGTAGTAATCTGTTAACTAATTATTTATTTGTTTTTTTTTTATATTTAACTACTTATTAAGAAAAAGTATAAAAATTTGGACGTAGCGGGATTTGAACCCGCATCTCTTTGGAAACCGTCCAAGCGCTCTGACCAACTAAGCCATACGTTCTTAGTCGGTTTCCAAAGAGGCGCAGGTTTAAATCCGGCTATAAACTTATTCTGTCTTTATTGTGCTACTATATCCATACTATTATAATAGTAAATTTATATGTAATTTCTATTTTTCTACTTTTATTGCCCTACTCCATCTATACTAATAATAAATTGGTACCTACTGAAAAAAGTTAAATATATGGTCACTATATTATTTTAAAGCTTTAATTCATAGAATTTCGTTTTTGAACTGCATTTTATAAGCAATTTAAAGTCAAATCTCTAACCAAATCTTATTCCGTACAAGAATGTAATACGGACACTACACGGCTATAAAGCCTAGCTCCAAAATAAAGAACACTTTGTAATAAAAATAAAAAATAACGAATGTGGTATGTAATACGAAAGAATTTGATAAATTTTAATATTATTTCAAATAAATTTGAACTTTAATAACTTGTATTAGAGTCTATTTACATTTAAACTTTTTGTCACTTAGGTTCTTTTATTTTCACATGTGTATCTCCTTAAATCCGATATACGACGCTACTGATATCCAAAGGCATATATTGCCTTTGAAACGATTAACACCTAACGTAAATACAAATTTCGTAAATTTCAACTTTATTGAAATGAACGTAAAGTCGAAATTCCAATAAGAAAACTTTGTAACTTATGTCTTTTAAAGATTAACGTAGAATGAGAATGTGCTAGCCAATTGAAAATGAATTTTATTGTGTTATAACTAAAGTCTATTATCAAACAAACCATATAAGTCATTTAGTACATTTTTTCTTATACATAATTTCGATTGTCCAATTTAAAATGAGCTCTAATACTCTATATTGTAGTTCAAATTTCCAGTTCTAATATATTGGTTATTACTAAGCTGGTAATACAAAACAAACTTTAATATTGAATTAATAGAGTCGTTTTTACTTTGTTAATTTCTTTAATATTTGAGCAAAAGGATAAATCAATGATAGTTATGGCGATTGGAAAGAGCGTGTCGATAATCGCCGGAAGAGTTTATTTCGCACTTGGAACGTTTGTTACTTATGGAATATTTTTTATAAAGGAAACAGTAAAAAAAAATATTGTATTTGGGCATCCTGGCGTACGTATTGGTAACTAAAAACAATTCAATTATATGGAATAAAATATATAACCTTAGATTAGATAGATATTTAACCTTACCAAAATAAAATTGAATAAAAGACATCAATTATATAGTTGAGGCTCGATGGAGGAGGAGGTTCAATATCAACAGGACGGTAGCTTCGATTTCCTCTCGGAGGATTGAAATATTTTTTTTCATCGCTGTGGTAACAAGCAACACGCAGTGCCTAAAAATTCAGCGGAAAATAAAAGGAAAACGGAGTATATTAACACTAGGCTTCCTTTACCTACCTTAAAATAAGCGGGATACAGCGTGAAGCTGATAAAAAAAAACAAAAAAGAGAACACTAAAATAGCCAATTTTCCATCTAATTTTCTGGTTCACATGACAAATATAAGGTCTTGCCTTTCGTTAGCAAAATCAATCTCAGCACTATCACTGTGTAATTTATGTAGAAGGGATACTGTAAATCTGCGACCCGCGCGTTTCTTACAGCTAGAGGGGCATTCTGTCTACGAGACGGTTTAATTAAATTATTTTGTATATAAATCGGTGGGTAGATTGATGTTTGGGGAAACTTGATTGGTTTTCAGTATGTAGTCAAAGATTTTTTTGTTTTTAGTCTTATTTCTATAGGCAGATTTAAATACTGGAAAAAACTAGGGATAGGTCATTCATATTTAAATAAAAAATATTTCTTTTTATTTTTAATAGGTTCCCAATGAGTACCATGCTACGCATGCTATTAGTGGGATACAGTAGGAAAATAAAAATTATACGAACTACGTAAAGTTACATTTACCTACTATATCTAGAATAGAGCCGTATGTAATAACAAAGGGAAGCGACAGGGGTCGGTCAGATAAAGGAGATTTACGCAACTTGCTACCAACTTTGGACTAACGCTCAAGCCTCGATATTAAATCCTTTTTAGATTTCTCTGAATAACTTTTTCGTTTTAATTTTTTTTTTAGTTTTCCTTCTAAGAATGAAGCGTCGTGTTAAATATATAATATTATTAGAAAGCGGAAGTGGGTAACGTTTTAAAAAAAAAACACGTTAAAAACGCACATATGATTCTAAACTATTTGGAAAGGGATATTATGTATGCTAATTGCAATAAGCGATATGTATCACCTACTAACCATACTTCACACTAGTTTCCTTCCAATAGGTGCCGTCACTTACAAGCAACTACCCCCGATTGACACAATTCCACTGCTTGTATAGTTATTTTCCACCTAAATCTACCCTCTTTTACGCGAGTACGCTAACAATATATTCATTTCTTCGTTCTGCTAACAAGACAGCGCGGAGTTGAGTTTCGCCACTCAATATATGATAATGCATGGGGAATATACAGGATACAGCGTGGGTCTACTCAATTTTTTTATTAGTCAAAATATGAGACGCTTATAATATACCTTTACGTTTAACTTCGCATTCTCAAAGTAGAGAAAAAGTTTTGTTAATACAGTCCGTCCTACGTTTTCCGTCCGAATTCGAGAAATTACATGTCAGTGACGGAACTTAGCGCTGCATTTTGTGTATCTAGTAATAATATATAATCACTATTAAAAGCAAAGAGCAGCGGTAAGTTTCGCCACTCAACACTTAAAGACTCAAGAATACCGCGGAAAATGGAGCACAGAAGTGCCTTAACGGGGATCGGAGTGCCTTACCACTGGGTTCGTAGGTTCTCTGTGCTTATTATATAAAAAATAAAGTTAAAAGAAACATAAAATTTAAATATAACACATTTTACACAAAAATATATTTAAAAAAACTTAAAAATTGTATAATCTACTAGAATTAGCTAAAATTCACGACGACCACTCGAGCATCTCTTGAAGTGAACAAACATAATTGAACGTACTTAGCGGAATCCTCTCTCATTGTAAGGCAAAGTAGGCCAAGCGGAATATTTTTGTGGACCGTTTCAATATAAACGACCCGCATGTTTACAGTAATCTTGACAGGGGAAATGAATCTATAGCTTGTATCTGTTGATTGAATTGGTTGTGAGTTCGAATCCTATTTCGGAAACAAATTTATTTGAGTCCATTGTGGCGCACTGGGGTAGTCTGACTGTAACCGCAAATACTGTGTGTTCAATCTCCAATTAGCTCAATTGGAGATTGGAGACTCAGGTAAAGATTTATTTTCATATCTACAAGACAATCTGCGTGTTTAATTCCACCGTTCAACAGATGGTGTCACTAATTCAAATGTTAAGGTATGGATGGGATACAGGATATCTTGACATTAAGTCTACTACCATGTTATGTGAAGTAGGCTAAGGGTGTTACTTTATTCAGAGAAAACGGACCGTCGACTGTGTGTGAGTATCATCGACTGTGTTCTTTAAAGTCAATCGAGGTTTTCAACTGCCTCTCTTCTTACTACAAACACTTGCTTCATAAGAGATTTTACACAAATTATACTTTTTTGCATGCAAGAGTATGTACCATCACACAACAAACAATGCCTGGAACACCACACCACAGACTAAGCTATATCACAAATATTAAAAAATTACCATAGTTTCCATGACTTTAAACTTAGCCTAACTATCCAACTAAAATATTAAAATACACATCAGAAAAAAAAATCCCACAATTTCTACTTACCCCTGAACTTGTTTTCCACAGAAAGATAAAAGCATACCATTTTTTAAGACAGAAATTTTTCAGTTTTATTTTTCACTCAGGATTTTCTTTAGAAATTTGCAGGCAATTAAGCGTTTCAGCAATTAGCGTGGATTCGAGTTTAATGGGTGTTTGAAAATATTTGAGAAGTTCATTATATAGTGGCTAGGCTGTTTTGTATATACAAGGCTTGTTGGTAAAATATCTTCCCAAAATTATGTGCTTAGAGCTAGCTCTCATATCTTGGCTATAGTGCAACTTTAATAAAATCATCGCAGTGGGAGGTTCAATGTCCAGTCAGAAGAACTAGAAACATTGAAGACGTTTGGTGCAGGGACACAACATTGCGCCTGTAAACGCGATGGTTGTGAGCTCGATTCCCACTCGTGGCATGAAATATTTAATATTCTCATTTCTTCGCTCTGTTAACGAGGGAAAGTGTCGCGTTGTGTTTCGCCATTCAACACGCAATGCTTCCAGAATTCGCCGGAAAGTGGGGAATGAAAATGTCTTAATGAGAACGGAGTGTCTTAACACTCCCAGGTCCCAAGTTCCCAGGTTTCCCCCGCGAAGGTGCAGAATACGTAATATACCTTCTCGCTTTCGTTATTCAGAACACGGTATTGAAATTCAGCAATATACGACTTAACTACCCTTTTCTATCCAACTAAGGGTATATGATAACGCTCTAGCCCCTTCTGTTCTTTCAAGAGAAATAGCGTGCTAGGCCACAAAGCAGAACATCGGACTTTAAACTGATTTCAAAAAACCAGAAGTTATCAGTTTCATGTGCATGTAAATGATATTGTTTAAACTAGATATTATTTGAACATTATGTATTTAGACTTCGTTCGTGTGATAAATTTCGTAAGTGTATATGTTTCAATTCTTTGTATCTTTATATGTTTATTTACAAATTTGATAGAAACTCAATAATTTCCAGATCTATTTTGGATTAAGTGTTGCATATATCTCATTGGACTTGAACTTGACTTTAGGAACCTTAAGTTAAAATGTTCTTATTTAACTTAGACAATAGTCCAGATTTCATCACATTTGATTTAAATATTATTTATATTATATTTATTTTTATTGTTTTTTTTAAACTTAAATGCGATTAAAAGTACCAACAATTGTTTAATCAGTCTTGTGTTCAATATTTATTCGTACCTATAAGTATATATTTAAAATAACAGCGAGGCACGTAGGGCGAATAAACTAACTTGCAACTAATTAAGTTGTCTTATCAAAACCTACGTGCTTCACATTGAAGTGACATACGGACGTATTAAACGTGGTAATTTAAAATTTAGTATATTATTTGTAAGGTTTTTTTAAATAACTAACTACATTTCATTTGTGAATTGATTTAAAAAAAAAAAAATTGTGGAGAGGATCTTAAAAAATAGAAGGAATTTTCAATTTTTATAGACACATACTAAGTGTTTAATTCTTTTTTTATAATAACTAGATGTTTTCTTCTTTTAGTCAAAATTTAAATACATTATTGAACTGTCGATGGAACTATTCAATAATTGACATTTAGAGCATATTTTAAAAATATTATATGGAATTCTATAAGGCTAACGGTGTACTATCAATTTATTCGAGTAAGATAATGATGGAACGTACAATTCCTCAATTGCAATGAGTTTTTGTTTAGTTAGTCGTAAAAAAAAGCAAACAGCAGCAAACTTGTACATTATGTAAAAAACAGCTTCACGCTGTATCCCGCACTTTCTGCCGAATTCTGGAGACATTGCGTGTTGAGTTGCAGAACTCACCACCGCGCTTTTCCCTCGATACTAGAGCGAAGAAATGGAAATATAAATTTAAGTCAATATTTCATCTGCTCGAGTGGGGATCGAACCCACAACCAGTCGGTTTTACAGTCACACTCTGTGCCACTGCGCCACGACTGGCTTCAAATATATTATGTAAAGATTAATAAATAAATAAAAAAGAATGTAAATATTACATGGAGCGCCACTAGATGCTAACTATGATTTATATAAATAACATTTTTTTTTGTCTTCGAAAAGACGTTAAGTGCTAACGCCTTTTGTAAAAATCAACAAAACTTACAAATATAGAAAGATGAAATTTTTGTTTATTCAAGTTATATTCAATTTCTGATTCTTATAAAATTGTAAATAGTTACAACTTTGTGCTTTAATGTCTATTTGTCTATATTGAGACCTAACTTTAGCAGTGGACAAGAACAGGCTGCTGATTATAACACATAATATTTATTTACATTTTTTTATCACGTCATTAAAATTAATAATTCGAAAAACGCTATTAAGACTTGGTGAAACAGCGTTGACTGTAATGTGACTTTCATAACTTTGATCGTACTCATTATATATATTATATATTTTATTATAACCTAGTGTTAAGACACTCCGTTTCCCACTTTCTGCCGAATTTTGGAGGCATTGCGTGTTGAGTGCCAGAACTCAACGCCGCGCTTTACCTCGACACCAGAGCGAAGAAATGGAAGTATAAATTGAAGTAAATATTTCATCTCCTCGAGTGGGGATCGAACCCATAACCAGTCGATTTTAAAGTCACACCCTGTGCTACTGCGCCACGACTGGCCTCAATAATAGTAATCCAAAAATAACCAATAAACCTTAATATTTTTTTACCGTGTGTCAGAAAAGTGACTGACTTGACGGCCGAGGTATTAAATCTATACTATCTTCTAAATTAATGTTTCAAAACACGGTCAAATTGGCTTTTCATAACTAGCAACACAGTATTATACAGTATGCTGCGCTACGACGACCTCACATATATTCAATGATGATTGATGATGATCATTTTAGTGATTGATTTTTTTATATTCATCGTTATTTATTGCACAACTGTTATTTCATTACATTTCAATGATATGTGATATTTAATGATATATGAAGGGCTGTCGTCGCGATTCAATTCTTGTTATTCGTTTTTGAACTTATAATAAATAATAACTTAAAAGCTTCACGCTGTATCCCGCACACAGCAGGGTAGGCAGAGGGAACCTAGTGTTAAGACACTCCGTTTCCCACTTTCTGCCGAATTTTGGAGGCGTTGCGAGTTGAGTGGCAGAACTCAACGCCGGGCTTTACCTCGACACCAGAGCGAAGAAATGGAAATATAAATTTAAGTAAATATTTCATCTCCTCGAGTGGGGATCGAACCCACAATCAGTCGGTTTTACAGTCACGACAGTCACGACTGGCCTTCACATCACAATAATTTGATGTGTGTTTACAGTTATAAGCTGTTCCATTACACGGCATGAATCTCTTTTATTTATAAAATAACATGATTTAAACTCGAACATATACAAAATTTCAAATTATCTTTTAAATCGAATATAACGACGTCACTGACCAGTACGAAATTTCAAAGTTTTACATAAATCTCCACCAGTGTGGGACAACTGGAATGACAACCAAGTTATAATTACACGTCAGCTTTCGTTAGCTATGACTTAACATTTGACCAAACTGGACAGAGCGCTAGGAATACTGATGTTTTTGTATTTCTAATTTGGAGAACTTTTTGGTTTTTATTTCTAATTCTTTTATTTCCCCGCTATGATCGACAAAGCCCGGTGCTAAGTTCCACCAGTCAATACGCAATGTCTCGAAAATTGAGACTAAAATGACGAACGACGTGGAAAGCGTCTCTTAGAAACCGTCCGTATTCTTGTCATTGGTACTCTTTATTCCTTTTGGTGCTATTTACAATTTAAAATATGATAAAATAAATAATATAATATAGCGACCTAAACGCGCTATTGTTAAATTGTAGCCTGTTTTAATATATAAAATATTAGTCTAAAATTAATTCTAAATTCGTTCAGATGTTTTGCGTGAAAGTAGAATAAACATTCTTACTCATAAACTTTCATAAAAACTTCACGCTATATACTGCATGTAGCATGCTAGGTAGAGGTAGCCTAATGTTAAAACCCTCCACTTTTCACCTTCCTTGAATTCAGAAGGCATTGTGTGTTGAGTGGTGGAACTCATAAAAATGTTAAATATTTCATTTCCTGAATTGCGAATGGAACCCACAACCTGTCCCGTTTACACTCGCACGCTCCACACCACCACGGCTGATTTCTTAATCTATTTTATGACATTATATTTAGAAAGTATAGAAAAATATAAATATGCTTCAAGTTTATTCTCACAAGTTTTAAAATATTTCTTGTACGAAATCTAATTCGTGTAGAAGCAGAACTCAACATCTTCCTTCGTTTTGTGCTACCACAAGCAAACAAATGAAAATAGTTTAAATATAAAGGTTATAATTGAGGCCCACGTGGCTGCACAAGCGTGCAACTATAAACACGACGTTTGATTTTTCACTTTGGTAAAGAGGCAAAGCGTGGCGCCGCGCCTCAAGAATTGGACAGAAAGTAGGAAACGGAAGCTTCTTGATGTGAAATGGAGTGCCTTAACGCCAGGTTTCCGGGTTTCCTCTGCCTATTTTGTTAATTCCGAGATAGTAACAAATAAAATAAATAAACATTTTCCCGAATGGTTCGGAATCTATAACCGTTGCGTTAATTGTAAGATGGCCTTGTCAAAAACAAATTCAATTTTATTTTAAAGAAAAATCCATTTCTAGCAATTTTAAAGCTTGCCGTGTACCAAACGATGGTCCAATAAAGTCAGTCATCAAACGCAGATTTCTTTCAGAAGTGTCACCGGCGCGCTCGATATTTCACGGAACTGCCGCTGTCTGGTACTGACAGGGAAAGGTGTGGTCGCAGTGAGGGCGACGCGTATTGAAAAATCTATATATTACGTGAAGTGTGCTTTTTTTGAATAATGCGTCAAAAGTATATTTTATTCATTAAAAAAAATTACTCACATTACCTTATGTTTGACAATAATATATTAGGTTTATTGTTTTTGTCTTTTGAATAAACTGCTATGCAGGAAAAAAATGTGAAACATAAGATTGTGTCTTAATTGTAAAATATTTAAAGTATTAATTTACATTTAAGCAACAAAAATACTTTTTTTTAGAAAACGTGAACGTATATCACCGCTACGTTTAGTTTTTTGCGCATTCTAAAAAGTATTAGACTTAAAAGTATATCACTAAAAAACCCATTTGTCGTATCTCTGAGAACACTGATCATAAAGCCGCGCGCAGTATCACCATATTAAGCGTTAATATTTCGTATTTCGTGTAGTTTCGTAGGAACTTCCTTCTAACTCCAAGGGGGCACCTCCATCAGGTGTATGGTAAAAAACATATTTATAGGTTGTTTTTAATTACAATGTACTATATGTAAGTATAGGTACATAGAAACAGTCTTCAATAGGATCTGTTATAGAATAAAATTAATGATTTTATTCGTTTACATATCGAATTAAATGTTACAATAAAATTTAATATTTTAAACCTTTTTTATCACTTATGATTTCCTAATGACATAAATTGATAGTAATGTCAGTCTTGCAGAGAGCTACCACCGCAAGTATAAAATAACTTGTAATTTTTATACACCGCTTACAATGGCACCATATTTGCTAAAAGGGTGCACTCAGGTCCGTCAGATACATCAGACGTGCTGCGTCAGCTTTCCAAAATTTACATACTCATAGCCTATAGCTTAC
>DWMY01001982.1:0-12870 GCA_018249775.1 Heliconius hecalesia formosus
CCAAGTGGATGAACTCACAACAACTTTTGCTATCAGACGATATCCCACTGAGCCATTACGAACACTTCTTTAAAAAAAATATTTTTAAATGAGTGGTTCTCAATATATTATAAATCTATACAAAAACCTGCACATTCCACTGTATTAGTGTAAAATTCTTGCGGTAAAGCGTTCATTGGGATTCCTCAACCTCACCCTATTACTGTAGGGTTTTGCGAAAAACTTGTTGTTTGCAAAATATGTAGTGCCATGTTTTTATTAGGTCGAGAGGTATATAATTAAACCTAAGAATCAGAATTACACGCACTTCTAATTGTTGTACTTAACATTTATATGTAAATCATATGATAGTACAATATCATGATACCATCGAGCTGGTCTGATGATGGAATTGGAAGATGGAAGATGGAACCTTGGACTGCCTACTAATATACATCCAGTTTGTGCTCATTACTTTCTCTTCTGGAAAAAACATGCGTTTAATTTTTTAAAGTATATATATTTTTTAATTTTTTATTTTTAAAGTCATCATTTCTTTTTTTTTAAATCTTGGTTCTGTATCTGACAACCTATATTTTATGAATTGAATGTAAAAATGTATTATTTAAATTTTCATATACCAGAGTTGTTCAGTGTGATAGGTGCTAAAGCCTAATAATATCAACCCGTTAAGCGGAACTTAACGTTTTTTCCGCAGAGACACAAGCTTGTGAATGAATCAACAATCATCGCGCTTACACGACGATTGTGGGTTCGAACCCCACTCGTACCAAAGAAAGAATGAATATTTATTAATATTTTCATTTCTTTGCTCTCTCTGATTACAAGACAAAACGCGGCGTTGAGTTCCCACAGTCAATACTCAAAGCATCGAAAATCCGACGCAAAGTGGAGAACTGAGTATCTTATCACTAGTTTCCCTATGCACACCCTACACTTGCGGGAAACAGCGGGAAAAAGCTGAAAAAAAATTAATCCGCAATCGTTACGTTAATTCATATTCATTTAACAAAACAAAGATAGCTTCAATATGTACAGACATCTACATGCTCACGTATAGAAATAAGCGTAGTATTAGCAATGAATGCACGGCGCGGTGGAAACACGTAAATCTTATACAGATGCTAATTATTACCTTGCAACGTACTCGCTGCTACGGAATCGACTTGAAATATGCTTTATTTTGTTATGTTAAAGTTATGTTGGATGAGTTGTTTTAGGTGTGTGTTTGTTTTGTTGAGCCATTAAGTTAATTTCGATAATTCATTAAATTATGCTTTTTTGCCTAGGTAAAGCGCAGCGTTGAGTTGCGCCACTCCAGAATTCGACGGAAGTGGAGATCACAAGTGTCCAATGGGGAACAAAGTGCCGTAATACTACGTTCCCAGGCATCTGCCCTATTCTGCTATGTCCGGGATGCAGCGTGAAGAAAAAAAAGGAATGTACTAAAATACTGAATGATGATACACATATTTTATATATTTAGTGATGCACACATATATAACAATACTGAAACGAAAGCGAAGTAGTTTTCCACTTTTCCCAGATAACAAGATGAATGAAATAAAACGCGATACAAAGTGCTTATTAAGTTAGACTTAAAAGCCTACATATACATAGATATTAACATTCCCTCAAATAGGATTTGAATCCACAATTATCACATACCTATATATGTATTTTTTTATCAATAATCATTATTTAATAATCTACTTATTATATTATATTTATAATAATTTATTATTACAATCCTCCCTAAATTATTCTTTAGATACTTTATCATTCCCACCTGTGAGAATAAATACCGAAAATCTCGTAAGCGTTTTAATAAAGTAATTTCGAGATAAGGTGTCATCGCAAATAGCAATCGAGCTAAATGGCGGTATCTGTTTGACGAGGGATGCCATGATGTGTAATTATCGAGGACTAGCGAGAAAGTGGAACAAACAGCCGTCGTCACAATGTTTCATATTTATATTGTTAATCAATTAATGACGTGGAAGTAGTGGCCAGCCGCAGGGGCACAAAGTGTCTGTAAAAACGACTGGTTGTGGGTTCAATCCCCACTCGAGGGGATGAAATATTTACTTAAATTTATATTTGCATTTCTTCGCTCTAGTGTCGATGGCAAGCGTGGCGTTGAGTTCTGCCACTCAACACACAATGTCTCCAGAATTCGGCAGAAAGTGGGGAACGGAGTGTCTTAACGTAGGTTCCCACTGCCTACCCTGCAGTGTGCGGGATACAGTGTAAAGCTGATTTTAATTAATTAATTATTTTTTTATTCACAGATGTTCTTTTTAAGAGTTTTATTTTTCGCCTTAAAGGCTTATCGTCTATTGCGGAATGCATTTTTTAACTAAAGCAAAAAAAATATAGTTTGATGAATTAAAATGCAGACCTTATAAATACAAGCATATCTTTTTTCCTGAATCGGGTTTGAATTCACAACCAATGTGGACACATATGTATCAACTAGGAAATGGTAACTTATATAACAAAAAAAAAACAAAAAGTATATATATCTACTGTAATTCTACTTTTCACGGAAATATTTCTACGGTGTAGTTCATACTATTTATATCATTTGCTTATATCATCTAATATTCATGTATCTACTTATATTTGGACTTTATGGAAATTGGCATGTGTGTCCAATTCCGATAACAACAGAATAGTTTCACAGCGTGAATTTCTCCCTTCAAGGAGACTAGTGAGAAACAACTTTTTAATGAGATTTTATTTGTTCTTATTTTTTTTTAACAAAAATACCTTGCTTTTTTATTATATAAAAAAGAAGAAGCATTTGATAAAAAAGAAGAGTTGATTTTATAATTTTGTAATATAAATCTATCAAGATACCTACTTAGTTATAAATTTAACTGTAACTCACTAGGTTCAGTTAAACGAAAAGGTTTCAGAACAGTTTGTGGGATCGATCTATTATTGAAAGTCAATTCCACATCTTGCCTGCACTGCACAAGAGCGAAGAAATGAAAATATTAAATATTTCTTTTTCTCGAGTGAGTATCGATCCTAAAACTGTTCTAACTGTGCCCCTATGCCACGACTTCATCTTGATTTTTTTTATCTTATTTAACAATATAAAAAAAGATAATCAATCCCAATAATACGAAAATCATAGCCACCCTATGTTTGAGAGATGTTCGGCAAAGATTTCTCAATTTGCCAAAACGCGGATTTAAATTTCAAATGTTCTCTTTAAGGTTTAAGCACGTAGCAATGTGAAGGGCGACATGGAGACAATTTATAAGGTATACTATTTATACATTTATTTGTATTGAGTTTCTTAACCTTTTCAGAGTTTGTCTCGTCGTGGCTCTGGGTCACAAGCATGCGTTGCGAGTTCGATTTCCACTCGGAGAAATTAAATATTACATTTTTTTCATTTCCTTGGCATTGTAGCAGGGCAAAGGGCAGCATTGAGTTCCGCTACTCAATATACAACGGGGAACGGAAGTGTTTTATTGAAAACATAGTGGTTAGGGGTTCGGTTCAGGAAGAAAGCAGAGATGGTAGTGTCATAAGACTATATTCTGTTTGTCTTCACGGGTAAAAGGGTGAAAGTAAAAGAAAAATGAAAAAAAAATATAGGTGCTATTTATTTTAAAACCAATTACCATTTAAAAGTACAGTTACTGGTTTAATAGTAGTTTTATTTTGTAACGGCAATTTTAATAGTAAATCCAAAAATAAAAATAATTTTGAAAGCACTTCGGAATTAAATTTTACATCAATGGGGGTTTCAAATAGACACGTAGTTTTTTGTCAGAAACCTATAGGTATATAAGACATTCTGTTCTTCGCCGTTTCTCTGTATTCAATAAAATGTATGGCGGAACTCAATGCTACATTTGATATTACCAGAATTACATTTTACAGAAAGTTTTACTGCGCCACGATGGCTTCGAATTTAACATATAATTTATTGAAATTCAAATAAACACATGAGGCCACTTGTGGCGCAGAGGCACAAAGTGTGTGACTGACTGTAAACGTGACTGTTTGTGGGTTCGATCCCCACTCTCTTCGCTCTGATGTCGAGACAATTGAATTCTATCACTCAACACGCAACACCTCCAGAAACGACGGAGTGGGGAACCATTTAATTTTTATTTAAATTCATTTGTACATTGTTTCGTGATTAGTAATAATAATTGAATTCCTAGGTCTTCAAAGTCATACCTAAGATTTAGATAACGTCATTAAAATTGTATTAGTATATACCTATGTATATCTTACGTTAATGTTCTAAATCCTTTATAGGATTGCGCGATAAAGCTTAAGCTGTTTTGGGAATTGGATTTTAGGTTTAAGTTCTGAAATTGTAAGTAAGATTACAAGTAAAAAAACTAAATGAAAAAATCGTGAAGAATACCAGTTGTTTTTAGTTATCTGAAAGATGATGTATTAAGAGTGCAACTGCAAAAGAGGTTTTGGGTCCGATTACACTCTGAACTCATTACTGAGGGACTGAAATATTTAATATTTTTCATTTCTCTCTCTGGTAACGATGCAATGTGCGGCGTTGAGTTCCGCAACCCAACATGTAATCCCTCGAAAATATGGCGGGTTCGCAGGTTCTTTCTGCCTACACTGCTATGGTATACAGCTTGAAGCTAAAAAAGTTATGGGTACATAAAGCACATGTAAGTATTTTAAAATTTCTATTTGATATATAATTTTAACGAATCGAACTCACGACCGTAGTTTTTACAATCGTACGCTTGTGCCCATGCGCCACGATGGCCCCATTATTAAGTAACCCAATAACGACTAACATCTTAATAAAACGAAGCTGTTATAAATTTAAAACATCTGGATAGTGTTTTAAAATCTTATAGTATATAAAAAACAATACAAAAAAAATTGCCGAGACAAAAACGCTCCATTATTACAACTTTGCCTTTGCCTTGAAATCATATTTTTTTATAAAGGTGGATTACAATTTATATTGTTTTTATTAAAATATCTGATGAATAATTATTAGCATTATTTATGAAGTAAATTATTATTTTTTGTTATTATTTGAACATCTTGGGTATTTGATTTGGTATTTATTAAGAATTTTAAGCTTACAAGTTACAACTTTACCAGTACATTATACAAATTTTATATGTATACACATTTAGAGCTTCTCTCTACTTTCCGCTCAATTTTCAGATCGGTAGATCACAGCACAAAGTCTTGTAACCAGAGCAAAGAAACGGATATAATTGTTCCTAAAACTCTTTTATCGAATTCAAATCTATAACTATCGCTATATCCTTATATTTCAAACTAGCACTTCCTGAGAATAGCGTGTTCAACCAGACAAATTAATATAGATTTCCAGATATTCGTACGTGAACACAGTATGAGTGAGGCCGGCGCGTGGCGCAGTGGCACAGGGTGTGACTGTAAAAACCGACTGGTTGTGGGTTCGATCCCTACTCGAGGCAATGAAATATTTACTTAAATTTATATTTCTACTTCTTTACTGTGGTGTCGAGGCAAAGCGCGGCGTTGAGTTCTGTCACTCAACACGCAATGCTCCTATAATTCGGCAGAAAGTGGGGAACGAAGTGTCTTAACACTAGGTTCCCTCTGCTTACTCTGCTGTGTGAGGGATACAGCGTGAAGCTGACCCTCTTACGAATCAAGTCAACACAAACGAAGTTACGGGCGATAACTAGTTAACTACAATTTTGTATAAGCAATACATGCATATTTTTAATTCACCTACAAAATGATAGTTGCAGATGCACTCCACGTTCAAGGCAGCTACGTATGGCGCACAAGGGTTGGGAAATAAAATTTCTTTTGCGCGAGGCCCCAGCTTCCAATACGTCTTGCTTCGCGACGGTTCCGCTTTGCACACTCTAGTGTAATAAGGCCGCTTCAGACTTGAGACGTTTGGTTTAACTTAAGAAAATTTTAGAAATGCTTAATATTTTAATATATTTTTGAATGTTAAAAGAGGCCGTCGTGTCTTAATCTAAAAAGGACAGCGTCTGAGTGTAAATTCGAATTGTGGTTTCGATTATCATTCGGAGTAAAAAAATCATATTTTCCTTTACTCGCTTCGCTGGTAACAAGACAAAGACAATATGAAAGAAATGTGTAATAAGATTAAAGATGTCCGTGCGTGTAAATTATGCCTAAATTTAGAAAAATATTAAAATTATAATGGATTTGACCAGGGCCTCATAGCTCTTGGAAGGACCTGGCTGAATACAACAGACGCCTACTCTCGTGCTATATTCGTATAGTAGGATATATTGTATTTACTTCCACGGATGGAATGTGAACCTTCTGAAACATTCAACACACGACGTCCCGAAAGGTTTCTCTCCGCCTACACTGCTATTCGCGAAAAACACAAAGCTGTTATAAAATTAAAACATACCACTAACTGTACTTGAAAAAATCAATAGCTTCATGCTAGCTACAAAAAAAAACACGAAGTTATTAATTTTCATTTTCACTTTCCTCCCAATATTGGAGACATTTGCAAATCTTTGCTTTTATACTAGAGCTGGAAAAGAAAAGCAATTCCGTTCTCCGAATTGGAATCGAACCCACAAACACGTCGCGTTTTCAACCACATCTCTCAATCAATCTCCGCCGCTACAGCCTCACAAGCTATACATATTTATAAAAATAGTATATATATTTAATTAAATTAATACAAGATAAGTATAAATTATAAATTAAATGCTACTAATAGGTGTTAGGTATGGAAAAATCATAAGTTCAAAACGGCATGCAATACGCCGAGCGTAGCAACACTTCCGTTAAGCTCAAGTGGTATTAAGCCATTTTCAGATTTACAGCGTGTTAATTATATTGGTTGTGATGAAACATAATTTATGTTAGTTGGTTTATGTATTAATTTAAATTATTTTATATATGGACCAAGCGTCTAAAACGCGTATTAATGTATCCTTTGTACGCAGAGGAAACGTAGTGTTAATATATTTTGTTACTCACTTTATATTGGATTTGGATTGTGTGGTGGAAACTAACGCCGCGTTTTGTCTTTTCACCAGTGCGAGGAAATTACAATAATTCATTTCCACGAAGAGGAATAAAACTCCCAACCTTCGCGTTTCCAATTAGAAGCTATACTGCTGCGCCACAAAGTCCACATAAAAAATGTGTTTTATGAAAAATCACTCCTAATGTTATCTATCTATGTAAAATCAATAGAAAGGGTTAAATTGAATTTAATAAAATTCTTCCATTTCTCTTTCACCAAATATTAAATAATCAGATTGCGATTGTAAACGCCACAGGCTGCGAATTTGATTTCCACTCGAGAAAATTAAGTATTTTATATTTTCGTTTCCTGGTAACGATTCAAAGCACTGCATCATTTCTGCCACTCAACATGCAATGCCTCCAGAATTCGGTTGAAGGTGAACGGAATGTCTTAACACTAGGTTCCCTGATTGCCTCTGCGTACCCTGCTATGTACGGGACTATGTGCCGTTAATGGCTTTAAAAAATATACGACTATTCGTAATTCAATTCTCAATGATACAAAAATATACTTTTAAGTTACATTGTCTACACGCTCTATTCTTATCTGTGTTTTATTTTATTCATAAAATATTTTAAAATAGTAAAATAATAATAATAAAAACGTTTCCACAAACAGTCCAAACGCCACCCATGTGTCGACGCCACAACAAAATATATTTAGTGAGAATTTATATTTCAAAAGAATATTTTAAATTGCTCGAATTGAGTCTGCAAGAGCAGTCTAGTGTTTGCCGCTAATGATGTGTTAGTATATATTTTAAATGTGCCACACGAAAATATAATCCTCTGGTTTTTTAGATAAATTTTATTATTATATAATATATAAATGTATTTAAAATAAATTAAATTAATTATAATAATTTTAAGGCCAGTCGTCCCGTGGCACAAGGACGTGACGGTAAACGCGGCAGTTGTTGATTCGATTCTCAATCGAGGAAATGAAATATTTATTTAAATTTATATTTTCATTTCTAGGCTCTAGTGTTGATAAGCGCGGCGTTGAGTTCTGCGGAAAGTGGGAAACGAAAGTAAACGTTTCCAGCTTCTCTTCTTTCCAGCGTAAAGCTTAAAAAAACGAAAAAAAAAATAGTTTTACGTTGTATCCTATATATACCAGAGTAGGCAGTATTAAGACACTCCTTTCCCCCATTTTCTGCCCAATTTTACAGGCATTGCACGTTTAGTAGCGCAACTGAATGTCGCATCTTGGTTTACACGGCTGAGCAATGAAAATAATAAGCTACCATGATAGGTATCGCCAATACAACCAGCGCGTGTGCAGTCAGGCCATGTCGCACTGCATCACGACGGACTTCATTATTTGAATTTAACGCAAAATTAGGAAACGCTGGTTTCGTCAGGTTGTGGAAATATTTTAATACAACTGGGACTTTTGAGGCGAGTCGTGGCGCAGGGGTACACGCGTGTGACTGTAAAAGCGACGGTTGTGGGTTCAACTCCCACTTATTATTTATTAATATTTACGTTTCTTCGCTCTGGTAATAACAATGAGGGGAACGGAGTTTCTTAACTGTAAACTCTCTGGAAGCTGGTAAATAGATAAATTAACAGCTTGTGTAATCACTGCCATATTTCATTTCTCCCTGCAATTTAAAAACCTACTCAAACGAATGCGCAGGCAGAAACTAAATAATATATAACCTGATCTCCAGTATCTGCGTTGTTAATTGTGAGAATATTAAATATTACTCCCAAAAAGCATATAAAAGTGGCAATTTGTGCATTATTAAAAATTTTCGCGTGCTTTAAAAACAAAGCGTGGCGTGCCAACTTGTGTGTTTTAACTTTGTGATAAATTTTAAACTTAAACAGTTTAAATTTATTTATTTTGTATAACAAAACACTTTGGAATTAACGTTCTGTTTGTTTTTTGATTTGTGCTGCGATAACGTGTAAATATGCGAATAATATGGCCTCCGTGAAACCTCTGTAGCGCAATGGGACAGTGTCTATCTGTAACGTGACGGTTGTGAGTTCGGTCCCACTAGGCGGAATGTATTATTTTCATGCCTCCACCGACCATAGAATGCTTAGAGGAGAGAAAAAAATAATAATAAACGCTCTTATATTGAATTGTATAAACTTTGGAGAATATTTTTCGTCCTCCAATGGACTGTAAGTCTTCGATAGTGGATATTGATTTCAGGTTCCAAGACCTCCGCAAGTTCTTGACAGACAAAGGAGCAAACTACAAAGTGATCCTTTTCTTCTTTTCTCTACATTACATTATATACATATTATATACATGGCGTAACTTAACACTGTTATTTATTGCTTCCATTTTTTCCCATTTCCATAGGAATTTTTGGAAATTCTATATTATTGTTTCCCTACACTTTCCTTAAGGAAACAGCATATATGTAATGCCGAATTTGAATGTTCCATGCGTAATTTTGGCTGTGTTGTCTGTCAATCGTTGAGCAATAGAATAGTTTTATATTTGTATATAAATTGTACCATAAAAAGATTATAAGCGAAAACTTGAAACGTTAAGTACTTGTTCTTTTTAGTTTACTCTCTTTTAATATGTATTTTTGTAAATTTACATTTAAAACGTTACCAATTAAAAAGTATAAAAAAATATATGGACATCATTAGAAGAAAAAAAAACGACCGCTCACGTAACGGCAAACCGCACGCTTAAAATAAGATCAACACTTAATTTAGGGGCATGGGTTGGTACAGTTATCAAAAAAATATTAATTTTTTTTTTTAAGTTTTTTGGATTTATACTGTATTGGCATTTATTTATTTCTCATTCAGCAGCGGAAGCGGCTTATTATTTCATGAAATCTCCATGCAGGTTCCGGTTCCAATTATGTTGCAGGTTCCCTTATAACCCACATTTTTCGAGCACCTTAGCGCATTTGAAAGTATTCTACTAGTGTCACCTTCGAAGTACGTTCTATAAATGACTTAACAATAGTTCTAGACAAATCGAGGTTATTCAGCAAATTATAAAGAGACTTGCTTTTATATATATTATTTTTTGCTCTCTATCCTATTCTCTCCACATACAAAATCAACTCTAAACTTATTACAGCTGGTTGATATTTAATTATTTCTTGCTAAAATAATATAATAAAATGACTAAACACTTATTTACTTATAGTCGCATATTAAACTATACGTTTTTAAATATTTTTAGTAATATCACTTTTGTCAACAGTACCTACACAAATAAAAAATGAAAATGAAAATAAAAAAAAATAAAATATCATTTACATGCCAACTGTATACAGGTACAAATACATTTTAATATGCTAATGGAGTAAAATAAATTCTGCATAGGCGCTTTATCGCAAATGAGGAGGAGATTCAATTTACATTTGAATATTGGGAGAGTTTCAGCCTTTTTTCAGGAAATACTGTAGACCCTAATAAGTTTAGCTTTTTTGTAGTTTTCGGTTGGTTTATTTTCTTTTCTAACATAGTATTTACTTATATATTTTCGTAAAATAGCTTCGTTTGGTTGTAAAGATGATGGTTGTGGGTTCGATTATTACTCGGAAGAATTTAAACTGTTTCCGTTTCACCGCTCAAAGCGCGATGTTTTGCCGCGACCGACGTTTCGCGACTCTTCAGGGTATTCAGTATCTAAGCACCAGATTCCCTTTGTCTATTCTGTTATACGGAAAAAAAACTTTTTCTATATTTTTTTTACAATACACACATACGTTTTTGGGATTTTGGTTGGCTTCCCTAACATTTTTTGTTTGCTTTATGTCCGGTTCATAAATAAAAAAATACGATATTTGATTTCCCCACGAAGTCGCAGTTATAGCTAGAAATAAATATAGTTATTAAACCAACAAATATTCACTAAAATTCATGTGTACTCTTAACCTACTCTTGTTAAATTTATTTTAAAGAATTTTAAAAGCATAATTTCCTTAATATGTCGAGTTTCCTTTGAGGCCAGTCGTGGCACAGTGGCATAGGGTGTGACTGTAAAATCGACTGGTTGTGGGTTCGATCCCCACTCGAGGAGATGAAATATTTACTTAAATTTATATTTCCATTTCTTCGCTCTGGTGTAGAGGTAAAGCGCGGCGTTGAGTTCTGCCACTCAACACGCAATGCCTCCAAAATTGGGCAGAAAGTGGGGAACGGAGTGTCTTAACACTAGGTTCCCTCTGCCTACCCTGCTATGTGTGGGATACAGCGTGAAGCTAATTTAATTTTTTAATTTTTTTTCCTTAATATGCATATGAATCATACATGTACAAAGATATCGTAACTTGTTAGCTACTAAAATATAACAAAACAGCTTC
This sequence comes from Heliconius hecalesia formosus, assembly GCA_018249775.1. NCBI lineage: Eukaryota > Metazoa > Arthropoda > Insecta > Lepidoptera > Nymphalidae > Heliconius > Heliconius hecalesia. The sequence goes on from DWMY01001982.1 coordinate 11,343, forward strand.
TATCACCCATAAAGTGATTTTACAAATAAATTGAAGTAACTTTTAGGTGAGTTAGTTAATCTCAGCACTGTGCTCTTCACAGTCGGTTGGAACATGTATTGTTCTAGTAGCACAGTGGGAACTTTGACGTCGCCTAACAGGTTAACGTTCACAAAGTTAGCGCTGTACGCTCATATTTACGACTACGTGTGTACTTACGGGTGTATGTTGTGGGAGGGAAAGTTATGATTTTTTTATATATGTAACTCCCCCTTGGTTATAAGGTCGATGAGTACGAAATTCATGTATATGTAGGGTACGAGTACGATGTACGATGTGTGTGATCTGTATGTCTGTGTGTGGCATCGTAGCTCCGAAACGGATGAACTGAGAGTGTTGTCCATATCTCAAAAAAATATTTTGCAATCGTTTAACGATTTCCAGTTGTTCGTTTATTTATATTTTTTTGTGGATCAGGGATATTATACTTGTTTTTTAATATTATATATTTCTCGAGAAGATGTGTATGTTTTAATTAAGCACAGTTTGAATAACTAAAGTATAGCGATAAATTCTGCGACCTAGCATAAAGTTGGTATTATTAAATCAACAGGACATAAGAATAGTTTATATATTTTTAGACACTATCCAATTGTGAGTGATGTAAGTAACATAAAAAAAAATAATAATAAATTAGTTTCACGCTTTATCCCGCACACAGCAGGGTAGGCAGAGGGAACCTAGTGTTAAGACACTACGTTCCCCACTTTCTGCCGAATTCAGGAGGCATTGTGTGTTGAGTGGCAGAACTCAACGCCGCGCTTAACCTCGACACCAGAGCGAAGAAATGAAAATATAAATGAAAACAAATATTTTATTTCCCCGATTGGGGGTTCGATCCGATCGAACGAAGTGTCATAGCACTAGGTTCTCTCTGCCTACTCTGCCATGTGTGAAGCTGATTTTTGACTATTAATTATGCCTAATAATTTCAAACCAAAAGTTGCGTTTCGCTAACAATTAATAATCTGTATGTTTTCATAACTTTTACTTAGGTACTTAGCGCAAGTTAGAGCACTACAGAGCACTCATTTAAGACTATGAACATTTTCATGTTGAAATAATAATTTCGCTCATAGTCTCGTAAGGCCTTAGTACTGTTGCTCTCACACCCAGTGCACTTTTAATGCCTTTATGTTTATTATTTTCTATGTTTGTACAAGATTATTTGGAGATTTAGTTTGCTTTTTCTATCAATGTTTTCGTTAAATATAATAAGTTTATTTATTTTTTATCGTATTTTATTATGGCCAGTCGTGGCGCAGCGGCACGAGGTGTGACTGTAAAACCGACTGGTTGTGGGTTCGATCCCCACTCGAAGAGATGAAATATTTGTTTAAATTTATATTTCCATTTCTTCGATCTGGTGGCGAGGTTAAGCGCGGCGTTGAGTTCTGCCACTCAACACGCAATGCCTCCAGAATTCGGCAGAAAGTGGGGAACGGAGTGTCTTAACACTAGGTTCCCTCTGCCTACCCTGCTGTGTGCG
>DWMY01001983.1:0-12869 GCA_018249775.1 Heliconius hecalesia formosus
TCAGCTCGAGACGGTGCCAGGGCTCCGTCTGTTAAGTAATATAGTATAAGTACAAAAATAAATATGATTGAAGATTATAACTATTAATAATAGTACAGCTTTACACTGTATCCTGCATGTAGCAGAGCAGGCAGAGGGAGCACTCCATTCATTACTTTCCGCCAAATTCTGGAGACAATGAGCATTGGCATGTTGAGTGGCGAAACTAAACGCCGCACTTTGCTTTGTTATCAAAGCGAGGAAATTTAAATATTTTATATTTAATTTCCTACAGTGGGAACCCAAAATCTGTCACGTTTATAGTACTTACTTACGAAAACTATAAATTAAAAAAAATAAATGTAAGACTGTATAAATTGACTTCACATGCACATTTGACGCTATAGTTTAAATGTATGGGGTGAAATTTAGCGAACAAATATTCACCATAATTTAGGTTTATATCGTATAATTTTGTCTTGACAAATCAAAAAAAATCAAATCAGCTTCACGCTATATCCCGCACACAGCAGAGTAGGCAGAGAAAACCTAGTATTAAGACACTCCGTTCCTCACTTTCCGCCGAGTTCTGGAGGCATTGCGTGTTGAGTGGCAGATCTCAACGCCGCGCTTTGTCTCGACACCAGAGCGAAGAAATGAAAATATAAATGTAAATAAATATTTCATATCCTCGAGTGGGGATCGAACCCACAACCAGTCGATTTTACAGTCACATTTTGTGCTGCTGCGCCACGACTGACCTCTAGATAGAATGAATCTGTTATATGTTACCTATGATAGATAGGTTTACCTATTATACTATATATATTACCGATTATATATTATCTGTCTATTAGATCGGCCATCCCTATTCATTATGCAGTGGAGTAGTTAATGTATGCAAGTCCATTAAAAACTTCATAGTACATTTACAATGCTAATATTAGTTTTTTCATACTAACCATACAGACTAGTAAAAGCCTCGTAGAGTGTGGCAGCGGTACATTTGTGGAGGAGATTTGGTTAAAATAATACTTGCACACTTAAACTCAACGGTAACTGTAATTGTTTTTTAGCTAAATATGAATATAACAACAACAGTGTATTGATAAATTTACGATAGTAAATGCTTTTCATATTCTCTCTACTAATAAATATTAGATTTTATTTTTTCGCTTTTAAATTTCAAATCACTATAGAATACATTTTTTTACACAAAATATTGAGTACATACAAATATTTAAATAATAATAAATGCCTAAAAAGCTTTAAAGGCAATATTTAACTGTAGAAAAATACTAACCTATAACAAAGTAGACTATGTAAAGTATACATACTTTTAGTTTATTATTATATTGTGATGTATTTATGTAATAGTGATTTATCACTATTTGAAAATGCTTTTAGAAAAATTAAAATAAAGAAGTCATTACAAAAAGAACATCAAATTAAGTTATCAGAAAAAAAATTGTGTGAACGTTCATCTAACCTAAATTATAAAAGAAAAGTTTATAGCATTTTAATATCCTTTCTTCCTTTCTTTTGATCTCTCAACTTTGTAGACAATGCCTATAAAAGATTTTCGAGTCAAATTTTTCACATTTTCAACAAGTCAACAAAACTTGATTTACATTCAAACTGCTTAGTAGTAAAATACGTATTTCATTAATATCATTTTAGTATAGTTGTGGGTTCGATCCCTAGTCGAGCAAGATAATCAACATTATCATTGTCCGACTAGGGATCGAATCCACAACTATTGCATTTACGGTCAAACTCTATCCCACTCCGCTACTACAGCTTCAACGAAATAAATGATTGCAATACTTTTTAACTAAACTACAAAATTACAATTGAAAATGACGAAGATCGCTGAATGTGCAATCGTTTAATTTACTGATTCAATCGTTGACTAAGTTCAATCACAATAATTAATAGATAGTACCTTATCCGATCAGACTGCTCTCCTAATTCCATTAGGAGAGCAAGAAGGCAAACAGTAAAATAGAGTTGGCATATCTCTTGAGTGCACCACTTATGTTATAGCTTCACTTCTACTTTAAAGTTTAATTACAGAAACCCAACGCCAGACTTATTTACCCAATTTGCTTAAAGTTAGTTTAAAAATCAAATAGTTTTTACTAAAAAAATAAAATAGTAATTTAAAATTTGCAATCTTAGGCACACGAATACCATTCATAAACATATACTTACTCTAAAATATGAAAATTTTGTATCTATATAAATAAAAACAATAAAGAAAACAAAATATGAAACACTCATTACATTAATAACATGTATTAAGTAAAACTTGAGTTGAGACCAGCCGTGGCGCAGGGGCACTAAGTGTGACTGTGAAATACAAGGTAATGAAATATTGATTTAAATTTATGTTTTCATTACTTCGCTCTGGTATTAAGTTCAGCTACTCAGCACGCAATACCTCCAGAATTCGGCGGAAAGTAGGGAGCGAAGTTTCTTGACTCTAGATTCCCCTACCCTGCTGTGTGCAGGATACAGCATGAAGCTGATTTTTATTAAGTAAAACGTTATGGAATTTTATATTTAAAATATACGTTTTCTCAATATAAAAACTTTTCCATATCACCGTTTCTATATGAGGAATAGCAAAAGAAGGTCACATACAAGTTTTGCTCATATAAAAAAAAATCACCTCCGTACATTCTAATGAGCACTTTTTGTTATTAGCACATTTCCAGGTAGCTTCAAAATGAAACAACATATGTATCTATGTATGTATGCACTGGCCACATTTCTTTTATTCTTTTCTCTTATTTTCTAGTGAATGATAGTTTTTGTAGTAAATTACAGTATTGTAGTTTTTATTTATAATTGTATATATGTTAGTTGTACGTATAATTTTTATATATATTATACTTTTTATTTTAATGGTGTCGTTGATCAACCACGGGATTATATATTTGGTCGACGTTAGGATTAAGTTTGAAAGAATTTTCCGGATTTGAGATGAATTTAAATTTAAAACTATTTGTTTGTTAATACACATGAACAAAAAGTCAAATTAGGTAAAATAAAGTAAATACCAATTTTGTTTTAATTAAAAAATAATATCAAACTAATAAATATTTTCAAATTAATTTTACTAATGTTATTTTCTGTGGTGTAAAATTTCGTATTGCATGATGTTGAAACCCTCGAAATATTTTTTTTTCAACTTCACAATGTATCTCGCTTATAACACAGTGCCTATTGTAGGGAACCTAATGCTAACACATTCTATTTTTAATTTTTGTGAACGCCAAGGTTTGTTTTGTCACCAGAGCGAGGAAATGAAAATTATTCAAATAAACTGGTATAATTATAATTGGATTCAATCTCAATTAAAAATTTGTTACAAAATATCAGTTTTTTAAAGCATAAAATTTCTGAATTCTTTTCAAAGGGGCTTAAGATTTTATCTAACGATAAGGCAGAAATTATAAAAAAAATCAGATAGCGTACAGAGTGGTGGCATTCAATGCCGGACTTTTTTTTACTACATTAGGGCGATAAGAATAGTTAAATTAGGTATAATCATCTACTGGAACGGAATCGAAACCACTACCATCGTGTTTTCAGCCAGAGTCAGAGAACTTAAATACTATAAATATAATATTATGATATGCGTACCTTTGCAATCTCATCGTCTATGTACCAATTAATATCAGAGGGCGGCAGGGAGTAGTCAGAGGAGCAGTTGAGTAGTAATTGCTCGCCGGGACTCACTAGTTTAGGAGCACCAGTTATTGTAGGGTCCTTGTCCGGCATAGCTGCAAGGAAGATGGACTTCAGTTTGAGGATTAATACAAATGAAATCCTCTACTAACGACTGTTGTGGTGGTAACAAATTAGATTGCCTTCGGCCCGCAAATTGTTAGAAAAAATTGGGTTCTTTTTTGTGGAATGACTGGAGAAATGTAAAAGAAAATCTCAAAGCGTAATTGGAGTTTTTTATCCTTATATTTTACACTTGTTAGTATATTTCAATTTAATATGGTAATTGCCAGTAAAGTACATGAACTAATGAATCAAGTAAATATAGCACAAATGTCAGATACAATCATAAAACTGACTTTTGGACGCTTCTTTCTTTCTTTTTCTACATCGATCTCAAAAATGGTTAAACAGAAAAAAAAATATTTTAGTTTTATATTAAATATTATATAATTTTATATTTGTATATATTTAATGTATTTAATTCCATTTTCATATAAGTGACTTCGTCGAAAAGGAGATCAATAAGAATATATCTTAATCTATATTAAGAATGTAAATTACTTAATATTAAATTCAAATTGAATTTGAATTTCAAAAATTTAATTTGAATTTGAATATAGGTGACTTAATATTAGTAATTTGTATCAGGCTTGTATTAAGAATAACAAACTGTTTCAAATTCTGAGCCTACTTATTCCATATTCTCCAAAAATCTAGTTACTACTTAAGCTTCTCTAAAATTCACAATATTTTACAATTTCAACATTTAAATAAACATGAAGTAGCTGATGAAAGAGAAATTCAACATTTTATATTAGAAATTCATCATTCACTACCGCGTATGTACATTCGTACATGCACTATGTGAATATTTCAATATAAACTTTCCATACATGGTTTTGTAATGACATGAATAGACAACACACAGACAAAAGTATACTAAACTTAGAAACTTGACATTCGGAATATTGGGAGGTTATGGAGGGGAAGGGAAGCACTGAGAAGAAATTTCTAGAAATTACTACGAGAACAGGTTTTTTTTTAAATTTGCATTTAAAGTCTACACAAAAAAATTACGCGCAAATAAGCATAATTATAATTATGTAAAGTTGACTTACCAACTACAGTCATGTGTTTCGTTTGTCTCGCTATCTGGAACTTGGGCCCCTCTGTGGACACCTCGCAAGTGTACGCGGCGCTCGTAGCGACGGGTGGAGGCATCACGCGCACCGTACACGAATCCTCTTGGCACTCGCCGCCTTGTACCATTATCCCGGTTACATTGAACAGGTGGATTGGAACCTGTGGAGATATTCATTGTTTAGTACAACATCTCCTATAAGCTACATTGCGAATATCAAAGTTAGATAAAATATTTTCAAATAATATTAAGAATAAGGGTTCAGAGGTTTGCAGTGTGGTAGTAGACTTAAAGAATTATTATTATTAAGGCGTATATATCCACATAGAGCTGACGTCTATACTCATAGAAAAAAACATTTTTATCAGCTTTACAGTGTATTCCGCGTAAAGCAAGGTAGGCAAAGGAAATCTAGTTAAAGGCATTGCGTGTTAAGTGACTAGATATAAAATTATTTGTTTATTTGAATGTTTGTAAAATAAATCAAATTAAAACAGTAAAATAATCAGCGCTCGTGTCGAGGCAAGGTGGCGTTAAGTTCCGCTACTCAACACGCAATGCCTCCAGAACTTGGCGGAAATAGGGAACGGAGTGTCTTAACATTAGATTCCTCTGCCTACCCTGCTGTGTGCGGAATACAACGTGAAGCTGATTTTAATATTATGTAAATAGCTATATGGATTTGAAAAAACAAAATCGTTATGAAATGCTAGATAAACATTTCACATTTACATGTTTAGAAGAAGTTGGATAAAAACATGTATGTATGTAAATATCAGATTTAAGTAGCGAGATTTAGTAAGCAGTTTACAAATCACATTTGAGAGAAATACTGATGTTTTTCAAAGAAACTTTTTCATTATATAAACTTACTTCTTGCGTATAAATAAAATTCTTCTAACTCTACATAGGTACTGTAATACGTAGAGTACGTTATGAAGCGGCTTTTTTTATATAACTTCCTTAAAGTTATTAAAGTTTTCAGGTAATTTTATTTTCTTTTTAGTTAATATTAACTAGGTACATATATCAACGTCAATGTTACTTTAACACATAAACGTCTATCAACGTCTTCAATTTTCACATATCAAAAGTCGGGTTAGTTGAATATTATAGTGAAAAAGTGATCAAATACATATCAAAGCCACCTTCTGTGAGGGTCTGTATCTGAATATCTCGTCCATATCTCTGTACCATTTGACGGAGTGTAGTCTCTGGTCGTTCATCTGGAAGTGACAGCTGAGCTCAGCCGCCCGCCGAGGGTCCGCGTACAGTGGGACCTTCAGTTGAGTTATTTCATGAGCTGATGTTAATGCTGAAACAAATGATTTAGGAATTATTACTTTTTATATTTGTTTTGTATTTACTTGTGTTAAATAAATCTATTAGACAATAGGTCTTAGTTTATACTTTATATTACGTATAGTTCATATTTTACATATAGGGTGGGACAGGAAAATAATATTATTGTGAATATTTACTTGAGTTAATTGAACCCACTATCAAAGCAACTGAACACCGTATTCAATGATAACCATGATAAAAATTTCAAAAAATCAGCTTCACGCTGTATCCCGCACACAGCGGGGTAGGCAGAGGGAACCTAGTGTTAAGACACTCCGTCCCCCACTTTCTGCCGAATTCTGGAGGCATTGCGTGTTGAGTGGCAGAACTCAACGCCGCGCTTAGCCTCGACACCAGAGCGAAGAAATGGAAATATAAATTTAAGTAAATATTTCATCTCCTCGAGTTGGGATCGAACCCACAACCAGTCGGTTTTACAGTCATACTTCATGCCACTGCGCCACGACTGGCCTATTAAATTAAAAATAAATAATGATAAAAATTTGTATTTATTAAAATCTAATACTTACATCACAGTAGACATCTTTTATTTTATCGATAAATATTTAGTTTAATATTTATAATATTGGATATTTTAAGTAATGCGTTGTGTATTCTAATTCGGCACAAAAGTTATTTATACGAAAAATATAGTTTTTTATAGATACAAATTAAATAAAATAAACCAAACAAAGCACTATTGGTATTATTATATAATGTTTATGATGCGGGATATTAAAGCGAACTAAATTGTGACTACTCTGCCAAAAACACTACAGAGTAAATGGATTATGTTATCAGGATCTGTTCAAAGCCAAAATATATTACAAAATAAATTATTAGCTTGGAGTAGTGTTTTTATTATTCAGAATTTCATTTAGACTGTTTTTAATTAATACGTAAAATATACTTATTTCGTGTTAACATAAAATTGTAAGCAGTAAAATTATTTTTTATACAACGGCTTATTTCGATTGATCCAATGTTATATTATTTTATGATGTGACTTCGTTCTCTCTATTCATTTAAACAATGTTAATTTTTATTATTTAGGCAATTCGTTTTGTCTTGTTGTATTTAAGAGCTCCGTAATTCATTATTAATGTAACTACTCCATACTTGAAACTCATTTATGAAAATATTAAATTTTAATTTATAATATAAATAATTAATTTATCAAAATACGATATATCTTCAACCTTTTTAGCATATAGATAGAGGGATAGGGCTAGTGTTAACATTCCGCCTCATTTTTCATACATAATAATTATGTAATCATAGACCCACAAAATACAGAAATATAATAAGACGCTATACTGCTACTAAAATATTATTATTTTATGTAAATCTAACATTCGAATACTCAACAGTAAACACTTAAACTGGTATTGCAATGCGACGAACTACGACTACGTTGTTCTTAGAGAAACATTACATATGTAGAGTGCCTGCAACATTTACACAAACGGCGCGGCGTCTGAGCGTATTTCAGAAACTTAAGCCTAATGGTCTGTCATATAGAAACTTTAGCATTTCGCTTCGGCTTAAATTAATAATATATTTATATAATTTTCGTTGGGATTGAGTATTTTAATATTGTAGCGTAACTCGTGTAGAGTTACGCTACAATATTAAAATACGTTGGTATGATTAACATTTTTATTTACACTTATTCTAAAAGAGATGAGTATTCTGAGTGTAAGATCAATTTGTGAATAAAATTCATAAGTAATATAATAGTACTAAATGCTATGTTGTAATTAATTGAGAGAGCTCCAATATTTTATATGAAAAGTTATTAATCGACTTCTGTAAGAAAAGGAGGTTATAATTTTAAGTGAAACTATTTTAACCGGATTAATCGCGTATATTTAAGATTTTATATTATAGAAACCTGACGTTTCGAACACTTTGCAGTAGTCCGTGGTCACAGGTAAGCTGACAGTCTACCCGTGATCACGGACTACTGACCACGACTACGCGATTAATCCGGTTAAAATAGTTTCATTTAAAATGTGTAATAATCGTGAAAATCAAAGAAATTATTAGGAGGTTATCAATTCGTCTGTATTTTTTTATGTATTGTTACCTCAGAACTTTTGACTGGGTGGACCGATTTTTATGATTTTTTTTATTTGAAAGCTAGTGCTTCCCGTGTGGTCCCATATTTTTTGGTCCATTTCTGATAATATTATCTATGAGAAATTCACATATGTAAGTCTTAAATTTGCGTTAGGTATGTGCGCGACAAATGGATAAAAAAAAATATAATTGTACCGTATTAGTTACAAATAAAAATATTATTAAAATTAACAGAAGTGAGATTCCTCATCATTGCATTACTGTTTAACCAACTTCAAAAAAGAGGATGTTCTCATTTTCAACCGACTTCTAAAAAAGGGAGAGCCTACCCTGCTGTGTGCGGAATAAAGCGTGAAGCTGATTTTTTAAGATTATTATGATAAGAAGCACTCTTCTAAGTACTATATTAAAAAAACATTTACATCCTTAGCTTATATTAAGAATTTTTTTAGCATTATAGTTAGCGAAATGAAAGAAAATTAGTGAGTGAACAATTTTCCTGAAAAGTTATTACTAAAAAGTTATTTTCCTGAGCTTCTCGCAACTTCAGAACGCAGCAGGGTAGATACCTAGTTGAGATAGTTATTTCTGCGAAGCCTCTTAGTCATTATTTTATTGAGACTTAAAATTCACTAATCTTTATTGTGCCTTTGCCTCCATAAAATAAAGAACAAAAAGTCTTAACTTCCTGAGACTAAGTTATATGCAAATATTATGTCACGATTAATTTGTGCCATAGCTAATAGTAAGTATCTGAGCTATGTTAGTAGAATATTACTTCGATCAAACTAACCGCATAAGCAAATGAAAGCATTTATAAGCACTATACTGTGTGTAGGTAGTCTTTGAAATAAAATGTAGATTATTCTTCAATATAAATTATTAAAACTACAAGCATACCTACTATGGAAATGAATCGAACGAATTTATACCAAATTCTTGTAAAAATATTCGCATAAAGCTTAAAATATGTGAATGTGAAATTTTTGCTGCTTTCCGTGCCTTTTTACTTAAGTTTTCCTTTATTATCGTCTTTTAGTAAGTACTATTAAATGTGACGATCGATTTATACTAGGCACTGCAAAATGTAAAAAGTAAAATTAATAGTTCAAAGAAACTTAAAATACACTAAGTTTAATTAGCTACCTTGCATTTTTATCATCAGGTCCTCACCAAGGGAAATGGACTGAATATGTCAAGACGAATCTAACTAGTCCATTTTTTTACCTTCACCCTGCATCCCGTATATAGCAGGGCCTACCTAGTGTTAAGACACTCCGTTTCCCCATTTCCGGCGATATTGTGGCTAAGGAACGAAAATCAATAACGCGATTCGTATTGTTAATAAAGCGAGGAAATGAAAAGACATTCCTCCGGTCTGTATACTTGGGTAGAGCCGGTATGTCTTTTTGTTACACATCTTATTCAATATGTGGGATATCCATTATACTATAGATGATTGAAAGTAAGAAATAATTTGTAAAATGTTACTAAACTCGTTACGTTCATTACAAATGTAAAATTTATTCCAAAAAAAAATACATAATCTCTTTATCTAAGTGAAGACATTAAGTTGTTAGATGCAAACTTGCTGGTTGTAATATAAAAATATTTTTCGTTGAGAAATGTTGTTAACAGCAAAAAGGTGGATTTATTGCCAACGCTGGCCACACGCCAACGTTTCTTACTATCGTTAAATTTCTGATAATTTTTCACTCCCCATTGTTTAAATCGTTCTTAATTATAATTATGATGAATTACTTTATTGTGAGTAATTATAATTTATTTCAGTAAGTATTTAGTAGAACATATATTTAGCATAGACTAATTTTAAATGAATAATTTAAAAATTACAATAATTTAGCTTCAGTTATCACCAGGTTCTTTATCACTACCTCGCACGTTGTGTGGTGTCCATATAGATAAAGAATATCAAACAAACCAATTATTAAGATTCCGTTTCTTATACTAACGGATATAAAAATTAAGATAACAGTGATAAAATTACAGTATTTTTTTCATTTTTAGTACAGATTTGATGTACCAGTTTAATAGATAATTATACTGGAATAAGTCACATACTAACACATATGAACGATGTAATCTCATTCATCGTTCTAGTTTCTGTGGAGTTGTCTGTTTTCCCATATAGTTGGAGCTACCTCATGTGATGAAAACGTAGTGATTTTTCTTTGGCTACTACAAAACTGCGGTTTCTTAGTCTTCTTTTTTTAATAACGACCAGTTCTTATTATAAACGTGCATCTCATTAGCACTGTCTATAGGGAAAAAATATAAATATAAAATACCATACAAACATAGTAAAAACCGGTAACTGCACTACATTCATTCGGAATAACTGTACTATGGCACAAGTAACTATTATACTTTAGATATAATAATTATTTATGTCATTCACACATAAATATCGCGAAACAGAACTAACAGCCAAAAACAACATATTAGTAAAATACCCACAAAGCACACGTCCGTAGCTGTATGTAGTTAATTACAACAACGTGTAGTATTCCGGAATTTTAAATAAACTACTCAATGTTAATTGGGCGTAGTTAAATTACTTAAGCGTTTATAATCAACCGTAGTTCCTAAGCAAATAAGTTTATTGATTTTTTGTTTAAAATTGCTTGCTTTATTCTTATATTGAGAAACAAATTAGATAGATTTGATTTCAAAGACACATTCATAGAGCGGAGCAATCGAACTTAAATCATGGCATTTATTGTCAGACCGACAGTAAATGCCATGATTTGAGTTCGATTTTTCGCTCGGGGGTACAATTCATACGAGAAGGGGAGAATAGAGTGTATTGATAAGAGATTCTCTGAGGAAAAAGCATGAAACTGAAAGAAATAATTACTATTTATAGAGCGATAGACCTAGCGACTAAATGAGATATTTCTACAAATAATATTATTTTTACAAAAAAAAAAACTAAACGTACCAGATATTTTTTTCTTTTTATTACTATTAAATAAATATACACTATGTATTAAAAAACTTTAATCTATTTTCTTAATTATTCCTACTAAAGAGATCCGAGTTCACTTTTATCGTATTTAATTAAACAATCCCATCCAAACATACTGCTGGTATGAATATTATACAATGAATTACTGTTTTTATATAGAAGTACATAATAACATTCAAAATCAAATAGTTTTCATTACTTTATAAGAAATAGCTACCATATATAGGAGCACTTATCGTTCCATTACGAGAAATAGTCACTTCCTATGCGACTTGGTGACCTCGATAGACGTTACATATGTTCAAGCACGTTGGCTGTAAAGCGACCGATATATTTCTATTTTAACCTCAGAATGCTTTTTATTTTAGCACATTTTAAAAATATGAATGTGTATACGTATATAGGAGTATGTATATAGGATTAGTATAGGTATATATTTGCAGTCTGCCGTCTGAAACATGTTTGTTGAAGATTTTTTTATAAATACTGTTTCTAGGAATAATAGGAAATTCTGGCAAAGTAACATAGAATTAAAATTTCGCTGAGTGCAGCAAAAGGAATTTAGCTCGAAAATCAACAAGAAGCTTGCGCTGAACGGTTGTGCAATTAGTTTCTTATTTATGTTATCGAACACCAAGTCTTTTTAATTTACAAATTGTATCGGTCACGTCAGGTTGGCTTCTTTTTATTAGTTTTATTACATTTATCCACTACTCTACTTTTACTTGTAAATTTGGTGTTTGATTTCATCTTCGTATTTATTTTATATACTGAAGGACTAGTTTTCGCATAGCGGGACCCGAACCCGCGTCTCCTGGAAACCGACCAGGCCCTCTGACCACCAAGCCATACGTTCTCACTACGTTCCGCTACGGTCAAATTTTTATACGTTTTCTAAATAAATATTTTTCTTTCCTAAGTGTAGAATAACATTTTAAAAATGTTAAAAAAATAATTATAAGATATTTTATTCGTAATATTACCTTGATCATGTGATTTTTATTACGAGATAGTGGTCAACTCGAAACAATCGAATAGTGATTGCTACATTCTTTAACGGAATGACTTTATTTTTATATATTTTTGTAAACAATAATTTTATGAATTCCTGAAATAATACAGTTATTCGAGAAATACATAAGTACTGGTCTTGTTAGAGATGATAGTTAACTAAGACTCCTTTAAAAGTTTGCTTTGCCGGGACTACAAAATTGTACATTTTGTATTATAATAGGTAAATTTGTTAATTTTATAAACGGAATATTAGTTAACTATATCATTTAACCTTACCTTTAAGAATTACAAATGTAAGCGCGTAGGGAGATTTTTAGGTAGTATGCTCGTAGCTTTTTCGTAGCTTGATAAGAACTTACAATAATAGATATAATGAAGCTAATTTATCGAAACATTTTTATCTGCCTAACTATATGACTCCACGGAAACTAGCTAAGCTAACAAAATAAATATATATATATATATATATATATATATATATATATATATATATATATATTTTTTTATCTTAGCTAGTTTCTGTGGAGTCATATATTTAGGCAGATAAAAATGTTTCGATAAATTAGCTTCATTATATATATT
>DWMY01001984.1:0-12866 GCA_018249775.1 Heliconius hecalesia formosus
CAGTAGTTCCAGAAATCTTATCCATTTAAATAGACAAAAAAACTCTACCGTTTTATTACATTTTGTTTTATCTATACTGTTTTCACTTAATAAATCGTACTTTAAGCATTTTGAAAAGTTTATTGATTTTACTCGCGAAAATATATGGAAAAATAGCTTTTATGTAAATTAACATCGCAGTCACAATAATTTAGAAGCAATTGCACACCATTTAACTTTATTGCAAAATTTTAAACATCATAAAGCTAAGCCAAAACTGTTTACTTTTATATCGAAAAGTACAATCGACGTGAACTACGGAAACGTAGCCTCTGGCTACTAATTTACAAACATTACAATTGTTGGTTTACTTTGTCACGATCCGTGGAATCCAAAAGGAAATTTACTTTTATTACTTTAAATATTTTACTTTAGGTTATGGAAAAAAGATTATAAAATAATTAAATAATAAAAAAAATATATTTTCAATTACACCGAAACTTAGTAACAATAGCTTTAATTTTGGGGAAATTTAAAAAAATATTGGTATCTGTAAATTAAATCGACGGCTTCTCTCTCATGGCGGCTTCTCTCTCAATTCGGAGGAGATGTATGGCATGCCCAGTTATGACACACATCTCCTCCGAATTTTACCTTTCTAATCTATAATTTACTTTCCTTGTCTATGAGTTTTCGGCTATGTTTTTTATCTTATACCTTATTAATTCTCACTTGTAAACATGTTGTTTACATATATATTTAAAACTATTGAAACACTGAGACTCGAAACTATGTATTATATATCTTTGATTTGTCCCAGAAAAGCTTATTAATATGTATTCAGATTAGGGCACCGATCAGACAGTATCAAATTAACTTTACGCAACACTAAGTACCAGGCAGCCACGGAGGTAGGAAGTGACGTTAAATACAGTAATTTTTCTTTAAAATTTATTCAGTTTATTGTAGTAGTATAGATTATATTTCATAGATAGTTTAATAATTACAAACACTTTAACAGTTCTTCTAGCTTAACGCTGTATTCCGCATACAACATGGTAGGCAGAGGAAACTTCTTCAACTTCTTCAAGGGTGGTTTTTGGAATAAATTTTAACAATATGAAAGCTACATTCAATGACCATGTATCCCCGAAGCAGGGGTTCCTCAGGCATAAATAGGCAGTTATAGTTCGTGATGAAGTTAAATTATCATATTAAGATAGGACTGAATCAGTCATGTCACCAAACGTACCAACGATGGATGTGAGATGCACAATACTGTGATGATCGGCGTTTTATGTAGGTGCACGCTGTAGTGAACGTTGGTATGCTGAGAAAAGTGCTAAAGCAATAAAATTATAATTTAAGTTTATTTTTACTCATATAAAATATAACATATAGTATAAAAATACAATATAATAAGTATAAGTGCAGGTTCGTCACCCAATCGTATTAAATCCTATGAGAAATCAGTTTTAACTACATAATATGCTAACTATGATTACAAAATGATTAACAACGAATGAAAATAACTACCTGAATATTAACTTCTCAGACCTAATTTTGAACAGAAGGAAAGCTATAAATACTGAATCATATCAAGATGCAAATGTGATAGAGGGAAGTGCACCGTTATTGCTGTTTTATTACTATTTAGTACTGTAACTTGTCATTTATATTTATTTGACAGTGTTATGCATTCATCGATTATAAGGATTATTATCATTATCAAACTATCTAAGTTTGTTTGTTACGCTTTCACGCCATAACTACTTAACTGATTGTCATAAAAGTTTGTACGCAAATTCTTAGAGGTATTAGAAAGAGCATTGAATACTTTTAATTTTAAAAAATACTTAAAAATATATATTATCTTTTGGCTTTAATATAAAAATAAAGTTAAGCAAGTGAAGCCATGACTGAGTGCCTAGTATTTAATAAAAAATCAAATCAGCTTTACGCTTTTTCCCGCACACAGCAGGATAGGCAGAGGAAACCTAGTGTTAAGACACTCTGTACCTCAATAGTAATTAATAATTTTATTAAAAATTTTGTCAAACTTTTACCTACTGTAGTTAGATTTTGGAAGAGACTATTAAATTTTTGAAAGAAAAACTGTTCTAACAAAGATTTACTCTTTTTATCTTTTCTATCTTCATTATGATCAAGATTCTGGCTTCCAGGCTTCGCATGTTTGGTTGTAGATATCCAAAATCACTTTTGCCATATATACATATGGGAAAAATTTAATTCTTTTCTACAACTCTTCGACGACTTTATATAAATTACTAGAGGCCCACTCGTGGCTTCACAAGCATACCACCTTTTATTATGCTGCATTAGCCAACAGATTGATACATTTATTCATGAACGCTATGTGGCTCTATGATAGGACGTCATCGGCGGCAAGGGCGCCTCCCGCGGGACACTAGCCTAGATTTGCGGCCGTAAAGAGAGCGTTGAATTATTTTTATTTTTTTCAAAAAGTATACCTCTACTACTCTTCGACGACTTTACTATTCTTCTCTTTAACTCTTTGACGACTTTATATAAATTACTAGAGGCCCACTTGTGGCTTCACAAGCATTCCACCTTTTATTATGCTGCATTAGCCAACAGATTAATACATTCATTCATGAACGCTATATGGCTCTATGATAGGACGTCATCGGCGGCAAGGGTGACTCCCGCGGGACTCAAGCCTAGGTTTGCGGCCGTAAAGAGAGCGTTTAATTATTTTTATTTTAAATTTTCTCAAAAAGTATACCTCAAAATTACATGCTATTAAAATCGAAGATTATCTTCATTAAATTTTCTTGATGGTAAAATTACTTTCGCTCGTAACTTTTCAATATATGTTACATGTGAAGTAAAAAACGATGAAATGTCACCTTACGATTTTCAATTATTTTTTATCACAAAATATCTTATTGTCACTTATTTATAACATATAGATATATGATGTTGCGAACTTTTTTTTAGATCTAGTAAAATTGAATATTTTTGTCATACAATGTATAATAACGACTTAAAAGCTTAAAGCAATTTTAAAGCAATTCGATGGCGTTCCTTATTATTGATATATTAGTCATTAGTTAGGCTAACTACGACTCACACCGTAATATTATATAGCCTATAGCACTTCCGAAGAGTGTAGCTTTCATAAAAAACAAAAATAAATCAGACCAGTAGATCGGGATTTTTTTGCGTTTAAACGAACAAACAAACAAAGAAACAAACAAACTCTTCCACTTTATTTTAGTATAAATAAACGCTTATTATAAAAAATATTAGGAAATTGTTATATACGTTATATGAAATTAAACAGACAAGTCCGCCGCTGTACCACGATGGTGACAAATACAGCAATATCGATTGGCATGGCATGTCAATCAAAACTAAATATTTCTTGGCTTAAACTAAGTGGTATTTGGATATTTGTTATAATTAGCTTTCATAATGTTTTGAAACATTTTCACTGTAAAATTATAGTTTATGTCAGTTACGAGCCTGTAAATTACGTTGATAAATAAATTGGGAATCTCATTAATATTATAGTAATTTTTCCCGACTGCTAAGGAAGGGTTATGTTTTTCGCGCGTATCTTGTATATATGTGATATTCTTTATTACTTCGTATCTCCAGAACCGCTGAACGGATTTACATATTTGAGGTATCGTTAGATTCGTATTAGCAGCCCAAGTGTTCTTAGATGTGTAGTGAGTTGTGACGTTAATAAAAAATGATCATGGCGGTTGTGGTACGCCATTGGACTTAGTGAAAAAAATATTCGTTTCGAATACTACAATATGGGTGTCAAATTCAAGAGCTCAATTTCAGGATTTCAAAAAGGTATATCATGATTATCATTACCATAATAAATTCTAACAAAAAAATGAAAAATAAAAAAATATTTGTAAAAACAAAAACCCCGACTGCATCAAACTAAAAAGAAAATAAGCAAGCCCAATAGTTTATTAGGATTAACAGTCGGGACCTATAAGTAATTCTTCAATCAATAAAATCTTTACCAGGAACCCTGCGTAATTTAAAGAGGTCCCGACTGTTAATCCTAATAAACTATTGGGCTTGTTTATTTTCTTTTTAGTTTGATGCAGTCGGGGTTTTTGTTTTTACAAATATTTTTTTATTATAGTAAAATTATCAGTATTTTTTCACCATAACATTTTTTGTTTATAGTACGTATTTACAAATCTACCTACAAAGGGGAACGTAGTGTCTTAACATTAGGTTCTCTCTGCCTACCTTGCCATATGCGGGATATAGCGTGCAGCTGATTTTCGAATCGTTGGGGACCCAAAGATCTGTGCAGAGCTTGACACAGTGGCTTTGTGTAGAGATGTCTCCTCGCTGTGCGTTCTCTATCACATTTATCATGGGGAGTGGTCACAAACTCAAGTATCATCCACACCATCTAGGTACGTGGCACTCCACTACTGTGCGATTTCGTAGGAACTTCCTTCCACGCGCCACTCATTTGTAGAAAGGCCTACCTGCGGCATGTTTCCAGGTCGATACGAACTTTGTACCTTGAAAAAGCCTTAGCCTAGCCACCTTAACAGCCGGTAACCCTCCTGTAGCTCCTCGGGTGTTACATGGGGCGGCGGTGATCATTTAAAAGTTGCCTTGTCTTTTTCCAATAAAAAAATAACTTAAAATATTTATATTAATAATATTCTAATATAGATCAAATTAATGAAATGAATACGTTTTTTTTATAAAAAAAAACAATTAGCTGTAATTTCAATAACCTTGTTAATAATCGGTTATAGCATATCATAGTTTAAATATTACTATTTAACAGACATAATAACTATACAAATTAAATTCGTTCACACCACATGCCCAATGCTAAGTGCGCCCTGCGGCTTATTTTTTAATTCGAGCTGATGTAATTAAGTAAAAAGGAAACATATTTCAACCAGGTCAGTCGTGGCGCAGGGGCACAACCGTGCGACGGTAACCGCGACAGGTTGTGAGTTTGATCCCCACTCGAAAATATGAGGCAAAGCAAGCAAGTCAACACGCAATACCTCCAGAATTTTTCGGAAAGTGGGGAACGGTGTGTCTTAACACTGGTCTCCCTCTGCCTACCAAGCTACATATAGGTTACAGTGTGACGCTGAAATAAATATGTATACATAGTGTTGAAAACTTATCATAAAATATTCACCGAGCACGCCACGAGGGATCAGTACATAAATTTCTCAATTATATAAACTCTATATCAAATTATATACTATTTTATTAAATCTCGGTTCGCGGGTTCGAATCCTGCTACATTCAATTTTTTATACGCTTTCTAAAAAAGTATTTTTCTTTCCTAAGTGTTGAATAACACTATTTTATTGTCTTCGCTTCAACACAATTGCCTTGTGATTGATAACATTTTCCTGCTTCATTTTTAATTGTCTTTTGTATAAATATTTTATTAAAATATTGTAATTTTTTTTAAGCAAATGGCATTCTGTCTTTAAAAAAATAAAATAAAAATAACATAATTAGATACAGTGGTTAGATATTATTTAAAAGATGCATCACATTTATCAAATTATTTATAATTTCACATTACTGTTTTTGAAAAAAAATATTTAAAAGTTTAAAAAAATTGTAAATAAATAAACAGTGTTTCAAATACATAATGCTGACTTCACACTACATTTAAATCACTAAATGGCGGTCACTGACTTTGACACAATTTACACTAAACACGAATATAATGTGAGAATACTACAATACAATAATAACAATACAAAATATATAAAAAAAATACAATCGTCATAGCTCAGGTTCATTATCATTTCACGATAATAATCTTTATAACCCAAAGTAATCTAATTAAAACTGTTTTATTCAATTCTTGACGCCATGGACTTTATTCGTTCTCATTGAAGAGAATTAACAATGAAAAGAGACCATGTGTCGTAATCTATTCAAGTATTGTATAGGTATTAAACATTGTATAAGGCTTCCTATTTAGTTCTAGTAATAGTGGAGACGTATTTTTGTCTAGTTTCTAAAATGTTATCTAATTTGCGGTAGAGTTAGCTGCTTTGTTATGTTACGCTTTATGTAATTTTAAAATTTTCTTCATATTAAATTAATTGAAACTATTTTTCTAAATATTTTTAAAGTGCTATTTCTCACTAGGATAGAAAAATATGTTTTTAGAAAATGGTTACTAACGTATGGTGTAGTGGTCAGAGTGTTTGGATGGTTTATTAGAGGCGCGGATTCAAATCTTGCCACGTCCATTTTTTTATAACTTTTAAATCTTTAATATCTTTTATTAAACTAAAAATTTTATGTCAACCCTAAAATCATACTACTTTACTCTTTTTTCAATTATCGGAACCAAATAATAAAGGCTAGTATTAAAAAAATATCAAAAACAAATATTTAAATAAAAAATTGTATATATATAAGTAATAAAATTAACATAATATAGTACTAAATTACTGCTGATAAACTTTTGACGTACGCACAAAGTTAAATCGTTTTATAATTTCCTCTCAGCGCGTGCCAACAGTATACCTATACCTATATAAATACCCTTAAGCTGCTTATTCTATGGATTATTTATTGATTTTTACCATTCAGATAATTTACCATTAAGATATATTGCTTTATTTTAATTTATATATTATTCAATTTTATAAGCTTTTGGAAGATTTATTACTTACTACTTCTGGCAAACAGTAAATTTAAGGTTATTGTTTTTTTATACAATATTCTTTTAAATATTTACAATATAAAATTGCTTTACAATTTCTTGTATTTATTTTATTTTCGTTTAATTTAATGAAAAATATTATATTTTTTTGAATTATTAATTATAATCTATATTTTTATATACAAAGACCAAATAGTAAACTGACCTAGTATATTTTTTATTCCTTTCATAAAAACCTTGTAAGATTCACGATTTAGAAGTAATAGTTTCTTTAAAAGCTTTGTTTTTATATCAGAATATTATTAAATGTACGACTAGCTTAATAATATCTTTGAAATACTATAACGAAATATACTTATAAATAGCATCAGGATTATCAAATATTAAGTTCTCGGCCATGCTTTAAAATCCGCAGGAAATTCTAGAGAACTTATATTCTTTTTTTGTATCTATTTCCCGCCTTTTCCCGCAATTTATTATTAAAAAAAAAACATCTCTTTCTTCTCAGTGCAACCGTCTTTAAAATCATTACGTACATAGTGGAACTCCTTGCAACGTCTATCTTCCGAATCTACAACATTAATGTTCACATCCAGCTGTCCCATTATATCACTACATCATTTAGATACGATATAGTCTCATATATATTTAAAGTGAGGTTTGAGGCCAGTCGTGGCGCAGTGGCACAAAGTGTGACTGTAAAACCGACTGGTTGTGGGTTCGATCCCCACTCGAGGAAATTATTAAAATTATATTTCCATTTCTTTGCTCTGGTGTTGAGGACAAGCGCGGCGTCGAGTTCTGCCACTCAACACGCAATGCCTCCAGAATTCGGCAGAAAGTGGGGAACGGAGTGTCTTAACACTAGGTTCCCTCCCCCCTCTGCCTACCCTGCAGTGTGTGGGATACAGTGTGAAGCTGATTTGATTTATATTTAAAGTGAATTTATAAAGGAGACAAAATACCTTCACCCAATAACTTGTTTCTAGTTACCTAACGATACGCCGCAATCGATCAGACATGCCAGTTCTTGCTAATATTTGGTCAATGCCAATGTAAGTTTAACGAACCCTGATGGCATTGCAACCAACAATCATAACACCGATAACGTATGACACCTACAATTAACTAATTATTCTGGTTCCCATATTTTAAGTTATTTATTAAAGATAACATTTTTCTTTTGTTCCACAAAATAAGACATTATGGTCGTAACACGTAGAAGTTATCGTGAAAATTTCTGACATTTTTGACATTATATTTTGAGTCCTATTTTTAGGGGAATAAAGCATAAATTAAATATACCATAAACATAAATTCAAAAAGATAAAAAGAAACATAATTATGAATTGTGTTGCAATAAAAGATTTTTGTGATTGCTACGATTTTTAATCTGGTAAAGTCACTGGTTGACCTTGACGGGGATAAATCGTTGTGTTAAAAATGTAACCTTAGGCCCGTTGTTCACGTACACTACTATATGTTGTTTAGTTAGACAATTTAACTTTGTTGTTTTAAGTACGATGTAGCAGTACGATGCAGCTTAGCAAGTAAGATCTCGGTTAAGAGCTTTGAGTTTTTAAGTGAAACTTGGTTTGTATAAACAACAATATATAACAAAAAATAGATGCAAAAATTTCGTAAGAATAGACCTTTTATCAGGCTCAAAAGGTAAATCTATCAACATTACGAACATATTCAAATATTATCTAATTATTTCAGTGAACATCATTGCAAAGGGCTGGTTAACTAACTATACTACTGCTTGCATACGTTGTTTGGTAACAAAGCGATCATTTACATATTAAAGCCTCATTTTGTAAACATAAAGTGACATTAAAGGCTTATTTTGTCTAAAATTGATTAGGGAATGGATGGCTTTTGATCAATATATACGAAAATAGGTAAAAGAGTAGCATTATGACATGAAATATTTATTTAAATTTATATTTGTATTTCTTCACACTGGTGTCGAGGCAAAGGTACGCGTTGAGTTCCGCCACGCAATGCCTCCAGAATTCGGCGGAAAGTAGGGAACGTAGTGTCTTAACACTAGGTTCCCTCTGTCTATCCTGCTGTGTGCGGGATACAACGTGAAGCTGATTTAATTATTTATATGTGTTACATAGTAGCTACTCGAGATTTCAAGTTTTAAATTAATAAATTAAAAGAAAAATAAAATAAGACAGAGCCTAAGATTGAATTAATTATGTTCATTTCTCCGCTCCGCAAGACAAAGTGCAGCATCGAGTTCCACCACTCAACATGCAGGCTGTCTTCAGAATTCAGGATCAGAATCCAGGCAAGAATCGGAGAACGGAGTGTCTTAACTCTAGGTCCAATCGACATATTTTACTATATGTAAAACGAAACATAAAGTTAACATCTACAGTCAAACTGTACCACAACGGCATCTAAAATAACACAAAAAAGAAAAAAATTCTACCTAAAACATTACATTTCTCATTGCAATTAATTTTAAATTAATATTCTCTTATTACTCAGTAACGAGCGTGAAAGTTTGAACAAACGACAACAATGAAAAGATTATGCGGAGAAATTACAATACAAGAGAATAGCATTATTAATATAGATCATCTAAAGGTGAAGGTCTACTATATTTTGAGGATTGTGGGAACTGTAGATATCATCAGCGACACGAAGAGCTGTTAGCCATTGTATGTCATAGTTTACGTGTAAAAACGTATGCTATTAAATATAAGCACGTGAAACATCTTTAAATTACTATTGTTATAGAAATGAAACGTTTTTTTTTTAGTGTTGTAGTAATGACGAGTCTTTTTATATAACGACTGTATTATGTAGGCGGAGGGAGCCTAGTGTTAAAACGATCCGTTCTCCACCTTCCGCCGATTTTTTGATAGCGTGTTGAGTGGCGGAACTTAACACCGCCTTTTGGCCAAGCCAAAACCAAGGTACCAAGTACCAGACCGAACGGCGGCAACGGCCTCCTTAATGGTATGTTTGTTCTTTTTTAGAATGTACCTAAATGTTTTAATCAAACTAAAACAAGTTGTATACTGAAAATATTTACATTTATTTTGATTTTTAATTTTAAAAGCGTTGTCAAATATCATATTAATTAATATTAATTATCTTTATAAAGATAGTAATTCAAAATAATACGAAATTTTAATAGTAACATCATTCTGATTTTCAATTATCTTCAATCATGTCGTAAGCAATAAATGATTTAATTTCGTGACTGAGGCAATTACTGAAACCCGCTAACGATGCGGCCTACAAGATGGCGGTGGCGTTACCAAATTTTAAATGACACTCAGATTAATTGTTGAAGAGGTTTAGTCAAATAGGTTATTATATTAATTTTACTATTTCAAGGACAGGATAAGAATTGTTAATAGAAAGTTAATAACCACTTTGTTCCCGACTGCTAAGGAAGGGTTATGTTTTTCGCGCGTATCTTGTATGTATGTAATATTCTTTATTACCTCATATCTCCAGAACCGCTGAACGGACTTACTTAATTGAGGTATTGTTAGATTCATATTAACAGCCCAAGTGTTCTTAGATAGGTTAGGTGACGTTAAAAAAAACAATCATGGGGGCTGTGGGACGCCATTGGACTTAGTGAAAAAAAATTTTTTCGTTTCGAATACCACAATATGGATATCAAATTCAAGAACTTAATACGGGGAATTCAAAAAGGTATATCATGATTATCATTACCATGGTGAATTCTAACAAAAAAGTGAAAAATAAAAAAATATTTGTAAAAACAAAAACCCCGACTGCGGCAATAAAATCTTTACCAGGAACCCCGCGTAATTTCAAGAGGTCCCGACTGTTAATCCTAATAAACTATTGGGCTTATTTATTTTCTTTTTAGTTTTATGCAGTCGGGGTTTTTGTTTTTACAAATATTTTTTTATTATCTATATATATTGGTGTAATTCCCTTTTCTTTCTATTTATGATAAACATTTTTTTTTTAAATCAAGAGTGCTTCGCTCCTGCCTCGCTTCGTGCTTCCTCATACACGACACTATTTTATATTATAGAAAAAATATATGAAAATTATTTAATAATATAGTATAACTTCTTTATTTGTAAAAAATACATACTTAAACCCTAAAAGAGCATTTTTTTTTTATTGTATGAAAATTTTACCAGAAACATTAAATTAAGGAAATTAAGAAACCAGTGTGGATAACATTCAAAATCATTTACTGAGCTATATTTACATAAATATCCATATTAAAAAAAACTAAAAAATCAGCTTCACGCTGTATCCCGCACACAGCAGGGTAGGCAGAGGGAACTTAATTTTAAGTCACTCCGTTCCCCACTTCCCGCCAAATTCTGGAGGTATTGCAATGTTGACTGGCGGAACTCAACGCTGTACCTTTATCTCGACACCAGTGAAGTGAAGAATGGAAATAAAAATTTAAATAAATATTTCATCACCTCGAGTGGGGATCGAACCCACAACATTTAACAGTCACACTTTGTGCCCCTGCGCCACGAGCGGCCTCAACTAAGCTGTACCATCAAACATTTTCAAATTTCTCTTAATTTATATACAAATATGACACCACTAGATTCATATTAGTTAAATTTAATTAAATCAACATTTATGTTGATATTGGAGTGTTGTTCTAAACATCACTATCATATTACAATATGAGCGTGTCTATTATTTATATTAGACTATATTACGTTTAGAGCTCCGTTATAGTAACGATTTATTAATAATTAATCGAAAATGTGGGTAGCCGCGAGCGAATCGCTTGCGAGTCAAAATACACGGGCCCGGCTCGTCCGGTCTGCTTTGTCTATCATTATTTCGTTACCTTATCATTAAAATTACAATACAAGCTAATTCTAGATCATTTTACAGTACTACAGTATTTAAACTGTAATATTTATATCTTATGCTTTAGATTAAGTATATTTTGAAACAGATTTTTTTATTTCAGAATTTAAATGATGCACTCACTTAATGTGCTCTGGTTATTAACAAATTCATATAAATCGTTAGTATTAAGTAATATAATATGGTGAAATATTATTTACTTTACTATAAGTGAATGGCCTTGTTTTTTTTTATGAAATGAAATATTTTTATTAAAA
Source organism: Heliconius hecalesia formosus (assembly GCA_018249775.1). Taxonomy (NCBI): domain Eukaryota; kingdom Metazoa; phylum Arthropoda; class Insecta; order Lepidoptera; family Nymphalidae; genus Heliconius; species Heliconius hecalesia. The sequence goes on from DWMY01001984.1 coordinate 11,788, forward strand.
AATGTGAATATTTTAATAAACACAAATTCCTTTTGTATAGAAAAAATGATATCTGTATAGTCTAAAATTCTACGTTGGAGATGTAAAATTCGAATTTATTATAATTTACGTTGCAACGAACGACTATTCAATACTATACTAAATCTACAAATATTATACTTAACATTTAACTATTGCATTTCTTTTAATATAAAAAGGAACCTAAAAGAGCCACATCGATAAATTATTAAAAGTTGAAGTTGTTTAATTTTCTCATCGAAATATAAAATCAATAAATTTTTATTAGTCTTTTCATCATCGTCATAGACGCCGTTAACGTGACGGCTATAGGTTCGATGCCCACTCGGCGAGTGAAATATTTAATATTTTCATTTCGCCACTCTGCTCTGGTAACGAAGCAAAGCGCGGCGTTAAGTTCCCCCACTCAATATGGACATGCCTCGAGAATTCGGCAGAAAGTGAAGAACTAAAGTATTAGTATTCTTTATGAAACATACCACCTACAGAAATATTTAAATACGCTAAATTAAAATATGCTACATTTCTTAGTAGAACAGTGTTACTTGATGCCATTTCATTTTACTCCATCTCATGACGTTTCATACTTTTTATGCACTTAACTAAAAAAAATATAGTATATAACAACGATATAATATATTTTCTTTTTGGTTTCATGCCGAATATTTTGCTAATTTAGTTGGCTGAATTTGCTCACTGACAATGTCCTACAGCGCAGTCAAATAAGTACATATATATTCTGTATCGTGTAAGCACATATTGCGTTACCGAGATTTGAACCAGTGATAATCGATGGCTTGACACGCCACTCGTCTATAGTTACTTTATTCATGTCAAGGGCAATACAGTATATATCTATAGATATAGAAGGCGGATGTGGTTCGGTTACGTTTTTAAGTCGTGTAATTTGACTCACGAGCAGACAAAAGTAAATTAATCAATATATATATATATATATATATATATATATATATATATATATATATATATATATATATATATATATATATATATATATATATATATATATATATATATATATATATATATATATATATATA
>DWMY01001985.1:0-12864 GCA_018249775.1 Heliconius hecalesia formosus
AGACAACGGTGGCGAAGCCGCCGAAGGTAAAGAAATCTAGTTCTAATATAGACAATGGTGGCGAAGCCGCCGAAGGTAAAAAAATCTAGTTCTAATATAGACAACGGTGGCGAAGCCGCCGAAGGTATAAAAAATCTAGCATTTCTCGAGCACTTTTCATTCCTAAAATGATCAAAGCTACTCGAAAGGCCGCTCTGCTGAAAAGAGTTGGCAAGAAATTCTGAAACATGGACTCAAAAAATCATATAGCGAAATTAGCATGGGGCAATTTTCTCGAAAAGTAATATAAAACTTTAAATATCTCTTATGTATTGCGTGAAACATAATAGAAAATAATATAAATCAATCTTTTTCTAACGGAGTGCTTTAAGACTAGGTCTCTGCTTATCCTGCTATATGCAGGATACAGCGTGAAGGTATAAATATTATCTATGTTCAGAGAAATCAAAGTAAATATCTAGTCTCAACAAATTCGTCATAAACTAATTTATGCTTATAAATCAAATTTGCAAATAAATTGACTGCTAACCTTTCGATTTAATTGTTATTGGCGCACTTATAAAACTAGTTTATTTTATCAGAACTATAGAAAAAACTAGTAAATAGCCATATAGATATCAAAGAAGCGCAACTTACATACCCTGTTTGATTAAGATTTTTATGCAAAAAAGCTATAGGTATTTTTTGTATCTTTACCCTGTATCTATACTAATATAATAAAGGGGAAGCGTTTGTTTGTTTAAATGCTAAGATCTCCGGAACTACCGGTCGGACTTACTATTACGGTTTAATTTTTAGTTAGCCTCAAATAACAAGAACTAGGAACGCCATCGTATTATTTTAACCGTGAGCGCTGCAGAAATAGTTACATATATTTATGTACATTGTATTACGATAACATTCAGTTTTAATAGCTCTGAAATCCGTCCGTGACTCTAAATCTTTTCGAAAGAAGTCACAATAAGACATTTTGTGACAAAAAAAATATTGAAAATTGTAAGGTGATATTTTAACGTTTTTATTTGACGCGAAAGTTCCATCAGAAATTTTATGAAGATTATCTTTGGCGATAGATTATATTTGGAGATTAAAATAATTTAACACTCTATTTACGGCCGCAAGCCTAGGTTCAACGAAAGCACGACGCAGCCACGTAGTGCTTGCTCTTTCTCAGAATTATTATATTTATATTTATTATATAACCAATCTAAGCAAAAAACTTAATGTTAAGACACTACGTTGCCCATTTTACACACAATTTTTGAGATATTATATGTTAATAAAACATTATATGTTAATAAAACTTGTTTAATAAAACTTCGCATTTTGTCTTGTTACCAGTTGGGCAAAATGAAAATAGTCCTAGTGAAAATCAAACCCACCATCGTTTTGTTTACAGCCAGACACTATGCCGCTGTGCCATGATGGGTATACAATAAAAGAAATTGTATACAATAAAAGAAATTGGGTATATATTAAAAGATATTCTTTTAATTATCTCTTTTTGGTTTTATAGAGATTTTTTAAAAAAATATTCTATGTGTAATATATTTGAAATAAATAATAATACACGCACTTTTAACTACTCTCTCTCTCTCTCTCTCTCTCTTTCTCTCTCTCTCTCTCTCTGCATACCTCTCTCGCCTCGTCCACAGTCATCAGCCTGAACCTACATGCTCTCACGGTCCTCCTTCCTTTTTACGTGACGAATGACGATCTCTCGACTCTGTCTCTCTTACATTTATCACTAAGTTAAGTTAATCTCAAACTACTTACTAAATTATAAACTAATTAAATAATATATATAGAAGGCCGTCGCGGATACTAATACGTCGGTTGTGGGTTCGATCCCCACTCCAGGGAATGGATTATTATTTATTAATAATGTCATTTCTTCGCTCTGGCACCAAGGCAAAAGCCCGGCGTTGTGTTCCGCACACGCAAAACCCTAAAAAAATCAACGGAAATTGGGGAACGAAACTGCTGTGTGCGGGATACAGCGTGAAGCTGATAAAAAAAGTAAAAAAATAATCACATATACTGAAAATAACAAAAATGGTGTGTATTATCGTGAACTTACCCACGTCGTAAATATATTTATAGGATCCACTACAACCAGTGCTATGGAGAATACCACCATGAGAAACCCATACACCGCTCTGACGACTGATTCTGTAACAATAATAAAATAAATTGTTAAAAATAGCTGAATAATTTTAACATTTTTAAAGTGTTATTCATGTTTAGTAAAGAAAAATACTTATTGAGAAAACGTAGCGGGATTTGAACTTCTCTTATGGTATCATTCTCATATGCTAACAACATAAATAAGTTGTAACAAGCGTATAAGAATTTCGACGTAGGATAAGAACGTATGGCTTAGTTGAGAAAGGGCCGCGGGTTCAAATCTCGCTACGTTCAAATTTCTATACCTTTTCTTAATAAGTATTGATGAATAGTGTTTAAATTATCAATTTTTTTTTGCTTGAAATATATATACTGTATCTCGCATATAGCAGGGCAGGCATAGCGTGCCTAGTGTTGTGATACTACGATTTCCATACCAACTTTCTCGTTCACTTTCTGTCTTATTACCAAAGTGATGAACCCACAACCGTCGTGTTTACAACGACTACTTTTGTTAATATTGTCATAATATTCAGGTACGCCGTTACAGAGTTGTTGTTGCCGAACGGTACCTAAATAAATGTAAGAGTTATGAATTCAAATTCTATTAAAAATATTATTTACATTTACATTTAACTTCACGCTTTATCCCTAGCGGGGTAGTCAGAGAGAACGGAGCCAAAACGCTACGGTCTCTACATACCTCTTTCACCTCGTCCACTGTCATTAACCTCTTCATACATGCCCTCCAGGAGGTCCTCATGCTTTTTACGTGACCTTCCTCCAGTATACTTGATACTGTGTTTCCGAAGTATCCTTGATACTGTATTCTGAGGTCTTCCCTACCTCTCCTACCGTAAACTTACCTTTTAAAATTTTATTTCTTTGCATATATTAGGTATGAGGCCAGTCGTGGCGCAGGAGCACAAAGTGTGACTGTGTAAAATCGGCAGATCCTGAATTCGGCAGAAAGTGAGGAACAGTGTCGTAACAGTGTGTTCCCTATGCCTACCCTGTTGTGCAAGGGATACAGCGTGAAGCTGATTGATTAATTATTATACATTAAGTATATGTACATATTTTTTGAGTAAGGCAAAATTGCAAGAATTTTAGCGTACAAAATGGTAATATATAATTAAGTCACGCTTTAGTTTGATAAAACGGTTGAGAAGTATAAAAAAAGGCATTTTATGTTATCCAAAAATAGAATTTTAATTTAAAAAAACGAATAAAATTTTATTTGAAAAATGTGCATGTTTGAACTATAAAGCATTAAGTAGAATAATGAGATTAATGCTTTTTACTCAACTGCGGTGAAGTCTAATATAAAGGTTATATTTTTAGCTCTTATATATGTATGTATGTATGTTGTATCTAACCGTTCCGTTTTTCCCTAGTAGCTGTTAAATCAGTAAAACGACTTTGATAATTGATATGGCATTGGATTGGTTAGACGGCAGGAGTATTGATATATTAATTTAGTTTCTAAAAATAAAATAGCTTCACGCTGTGTCCCGCATACAGCAGGGTATTCAGAGGGAACCTAGTGCTAAGACACTCCGTTCTCAATTTTCCACTGAGTGCGGGAGGCATTGCGTGTTGAGTGGAGATCGAAACCACATTTCTCAATTTACAGAATCACAGATCTCAATTTAGTTTCAACAGTTGTGTTTTTTGTATTGATTACCTATTATCAAGGCATTCAGTCCCCACTTTCTACCCGAATTCGAGACATTGCGTGTTCCGCCTAATAGAGTGGCAGAACTCAACGATGAGCTTTGCTTACCCAAGAAAGCAAAGAAATAAAAGCAATTCTCCTGAGAAACGAACCAACGACCATCGCGTATAGTGCGCCACGATTGCCTTAACTATAGTATAAAGCAATTATTTACTACATAGCTGTTTCAATTCGCAGGCATTATCGAATAGAAATATTTTACTTAATTTTTTTTTTTTTTAAATCATGCTGTATCCCGCATACAACGGGGTAAGCAGAGGGAACCTAGTGCTAAGACACTCCGTTCCCCACTTTATGCTGAATTCTGGAGGCATTACGTGTTGAGTGGCAGAACTTAACGCCGCGCTTTTGCCTCGACACCAGAGCAAAGAAATGGAAATATAAATTTAAGTAAATATTTCATCTCCTCGAGTGGGGATCGAACCCACAACCAGTCGGTTTTACAATCACACTTTATTCCCCTGCGCCACAACTGGTCTCTGGTGGTTAACCTAAAACCTGAGACGGATGGGGTCACTGAAGTCAGTAAGTTTCCATATTTTAAAAGCTTATTAACATTTTCTCTGGAAAATTCTAATTGAAAACCCCATAAGTAACGAACAATGACAATTTTACGTAAACAATCGTTTTTTTTTATATTGGCAACAACATAATGTATTATCTCAAATGATTTTTTTTGTTGTTTTTTTTTGTTTTGTCCCCAACAAAAACTGTATGTATATAATACGTAAATATGACACAAAAAATCTTGGACTTTTTTCAAAGTAATCATTATCTTCAAATTAGTTATGAGACTAGAAGTAAGTTGAGTGCCAGTATTTTTTTCTTTTTTTTTTCAGTTTTCTGCTGTATCCCGCATGTAGCAAGGTAGATTGAGCCTAGTGTAGCTATAGCGTGTTATGTGTCGGCACTCAACGCCGCGCTTTGCCTCGACACCAGAGCGAGGATAAGAAAATTTTAAATATTTCATTTCTTCGAGTTGGAATCGAACCCTAATCATCGAACAACCTGTTGCGTTTACCTGCGTCACGACTGGCCTCTAAGTTGCCAGTTCTATGCAAAAAAAAAATTTTTTTCCTTTAAATAAAAAAAAATGTCATGTTTTAATATATATTTTTTGCTATAATTTTTGCTATTCAGTCAATTATTGCCCGTTTCAAAGATATTAGTAGTTAGAACACCCACGAAGATTTAGCTGAATATTTATATTTTATATCGAGGAGTATATTTAAAATCCTCTTCCTTTACTGATTGATGGACAGTCGACGTACAGCGAAACAACGCGGCGTACAACACTAGAGTCAGTCGTATAGGCTCATTGGGGCGTATAGAAAGATATGAGTAAGAGAAGATTTTTCATAATTCCAACGGGAACGAAAATAAACGGAATTTTACATTTTATAGTTCAGGCAAAATAAAATTTCGAGCGATAGAGAGATATAAAACTCTTCCGTTACTGAGTGATAGACACAACATACATCTATTGTGCATAATAGATTAATTTTTAACATAAAAAAAACCGACTTCAAACAACGAACTAAAAAGTAAAAAATAATTTTACGTATAGTAAACCGTACTTTGATTTTGTTAAACAAAAATAATTAAAAGAAGATTTTGTAATTTTGAAGTCGGTGTCAAGTAAAAATAAAACAAGCTTAGTAGTTCGATATTGTAGTAAGGTTGTTGTAACATTAGCTTGGACTGACTTCCTTCGCTTGACCGAGAATCATCGGAATCAGTTAGCGTGATATTGAGTTATTCGTCCATTTGTCGCGCACATACCTAATGCAAATTTAAGACTTATGTGAAAATTAATGAATTAAAAAATGAATTTAAAAAAATGGGACCACACGGGAAGCACTAGTTTTGATATAATAAAAAAATAAAAAAACCAGGTCCAGTCAAAAGTTCCGAGGTAACAAACATTAAAAAAAATACAGCCGAATTGGTAACCTCCTTTTCTTACAAAAGTCGGTTAATAAGGTAATGTTAGTCATATATCTGGGAATTCCTATGGAAACATTAAGTAACAAAATTTCATATTTAACTGGAATTGTCGGTTACAACTTGTTTAGAATAAATGTAATGATCGAAGAATATGAAGAAAAAATCCCTATAGTAGTGTAGATGGAGGAAAGCCCCCGTTCGACCATAAGGCCAATTTTCGAGACATTGTGCGTTGTGTGGCGGAACTCAATGCCGCACTTTGCTTATATATGAGCGGTGTAATAAAAATCATTAAAATATAATCATTAGAAATATTTAGATTGTGAAAATAAATAGCATTCTCTCTCTTGACAAATGATCATGAATAACAGCTAACAGTCTTTGAATAGCAGAAATTTGTAATAATTATTATTATTTTATAATATTTCAAGACATAACTTGTTGAGAGGCGGGACTCTACGCCACGCTATGTCTTGTTACCAGAGCGAGGAAATTAAAATATTAAATAATTAAAAAGAGGAATTAATAAGAGGAATGAACCCACGATGATATAAGCCACTGTGCCACGACAGCGACCTCAATAAAGTATAAATATGATAAATATGGATTGATGATAAAGATATAAAAAAAGAAAAAACTTATAATTTAATCTCGATAAGAAACAAAAAATTAACAAGTCATTATTTTTTTTATAAAAAAGGTTATTAAATAAATAAATCACCAAAATATGATTAAAGTATTTTTATAATAAGGAAAGTCAAAAAATCTAATTTACCTAAAAAGTTAAACTGGTAAAGGTCATAAAAATACATTTATTTGAGGATAAAATAGTAATTAAATTAATTTAATATCTTTTTTAAGTGTACTAAAACAGGAGCCGTTGTAGCCCAGTGCGTAAGTTTCTGACTGTAAACATGATGGTAATGACTTCGTTCCACATTAGTGGAATGGATGATTTCATTTTCCTAGCCATAGCGCGGCGTTGAGCTCCGCTACCCTACACACAATGTCTTAAATTCAGGTGGAAAATGGAGAAGGCAGTGTTTTAACACTAGGTTTTCTGCATATCCTGAATAAAATGCGAAGATATTTTATCATTTATCTAATATTACATTATTGGCCTCCAATAGGCGGTCGTGGAACAGCGGCACAGCTGCTTCAGTCTGATTTTAGTCTGATTGTTTCAGTCTGATTGTAAGCGCGACGGTCGTGGATTTGATTCCCGCGCGGTGGAATGAATCATTTTATTTCCTCGTTCTAGCAAAATAAATAAATTAGCTTCACGCTGTATCCCGCACACAGCAGGGTAGGCAGAGGGAACCTAGTGTTAAGACACTCCGTTCCCCACTTTCTGCCGAATTTTGGAGACATTGCGTGTTGAGTGGCAGAGCTCAACGCCGCGCTTTACCTCGACACCAGAGCGAAGAAATGGAAATATAAATTTAAGTAAATATTTCATCTCCTCGAGTGGGGATCGAACCCACAACCAGTCGATTTTACAGTCACACCCTGTGCCACTGCGCCACGACTGGCCTCAAAGTAACAAGATTAAATGTATGTAGCTTAACACCACCACGAAATCTTTCGAAAATTAATATATGCGAGAAACAGCGTGAAACTATTTTTTTTAATCTTTTATATCACGCTCCATTTACCAACATTAGATGCAAAATGACAGATAGAACTTACCGACTAATTTTAAATTTATGATTTTAATTAATTCGTTATTTCTGCATATGATTTTTGCGTCTTATCAATCGTACTAGCGGACCCGGACGCGGCTTCGCCCGCTTGAACTTTACGTAAATATTTATTAAATATATTTATGAAATTATTTTCAGTTTTAAATAGGATTGGTAAGAAAATATAAGCCTAAATAATATTATTTGAAAAAATACGTAACTAATTAAAATTAACATAAATAAAAAGTCAACGTAACCAAAGTAAAATATTAATATAAAAAACTAATTAAAACCAGCTACGAGTATATATTATTAATATCATAAACGTAAAATAAATATTTGAAAGTATTTAAATGAAAAGTAACACGTATTCTATAATAATCTATAATATATACTATAATAATACAGTAAAAATATAGATAATGCTGTGCGAAGATATACGTTGTCGCAGTTTATTTAATTTTTACCTTTAACTTTAAACATTTAGGCAGCACATAACAGTTAATTTTAAAACTTTGATATTTTCTAAAATATCCATTTCTATGATATACTATAATAACCAATTTCAATCTGTATAATGTTCACAATGTGTCTAACATACTTAATCGAATAAGGGATAATACTGTACTATTGAAAATAGTTTCGCAATTATTCCTTCTTTATTTTAAACACAAAAATGGTCACTGTTGGTTGTCCTTAAGAGATAGACATATTATGTGCTATAGGCTATATAACATTACGGTGTATTTCTTTAGTTCGCCGTTCATATCCAAATAACAATAATAATGAACGCCATCGAACCGCAGTCGCTGCAGAAATAATAAAATATATGCAAGTACATCGTACTACGAAAATATTCAATTTCATTCATTCTAATAAAAATCCGCGACACCGAATCTCTTATAAATAAGTCACAATAAGGCATTTTGCGACAAAAACTAATTGATAACTGCAAGGTTTCCGTTGCTTTGTCCGTTTCTTATAGATAAAATTTACGTTTCTATTTGTGATTTCCAAATAGCTGTGTTTATGGAATGCATGTGGTTATTTACATTATACTCAAATACAACAAAAAAAAATATATAGAACTTTCAGTGATCGATAGCGGATAGGCTATTTTTATCCCGGAATTTCCACAGGATACTGAATGGTCCGGGAAAAACGTTTTTACACGTTTTCCGTGCGCGTATACATAGATACTAAATGAAATAACTAAACTCTTCTACATTAAATACGATAATTGTTGCGAGCAATGTCAAATAAAATCCCAAAAAAAAAATACGATTCATTAAGTGTATAACAACGGTATAGATAACCGAACTGAAAAAACCAACCATCCTTCCTCAATACTTAAATAATATTATGCCAATGCCGCCCAGTACCGAACTACTCGAATAAGCGAAGAGCCAAAGAAAAATATAAATTAATAATAAACAGCAAATAACCACATAAAAATAAACAGTAGATCCAAAATATATGAAAATATACAAAACTGTCAACGTCGTCTGCCTTTTCGAGTCGGTCATATCGTGCGGCTCGTGGGCTGAATCAGTGATATCTCCTTAAGTATTTATTAGAATGATTTATAGTAAAATATAATTTTAATCTAGGTGAAATGCTAAAGGTATAATAGTCACCTTTATTTTGATAAGAATAAATACCAAATTATAGAAAATACATTAACAATAAACCGATAAATTTAAATAAAATATATTAAAATGGTTCCTGTAGCCTTAACTTTAAGGGATAAGCAAATACTATCGCAGACTTTTTCAATAGATTTTTTAAACGACAATATTTTTATAAAACATTATTTTTATATTGTCTGTTAAGTTGAGTCAGCGCACGTAAGTAACTTTTTGTTAAAACAACAAAGTTCCTTGTTGCTTAGCAACGGTTGCTTAGCGACGGTTGTTATAAATATGGCAGAATAAATTAACTGTCAAATTGAAATATAATTCAATATATTAGAATATATCGAGAAAATTACAATCATGAGAAAAATAAAGTATCCTATGTTCATCCAAAAACCCTCAAGTATCTCTATATCAGTATTTTATCACAATTGAATTAGCAGTTTGGCCCTGATTGCGTAAAAGACAGACAGACAGACAGACAAAGTTACTTTCGAATTTATAATATAGGTATGGATTATAAATTTATGTATTAATCCGTTTAATATTAGTGTGTATGTAATAAAAATATATTTTTGTAATTTTGATTGTAAATATACTAATTAAAAAAATTAAGACTATGGCAATACTTGTTTAATTGATGAGATTTAGTAGATGAGGCCGTCGTGGCGCAGGGGCACAAGGGTGTGTGTGACTGTAACGCGACGGTTGTGGGTTCAATCCCCACTCGAGGGATTGAATTATCATTTCTTAATATTTTCATTTCTTCGCTCTGGCACCAAGGCAAAAGCCCGGCGTTGAGTTCCGCCACTCAACACTCAGTGCCTCAAAAAAATTGGCGAAAAGTGGGGAACGGAGTATGTTAACACTAGGTACCCTCTGCCTACCCTGCTGTGTGCGGGATACAGCGTGAACCTTATTTAATGTGATTTAAAGTCGCATCCTCTTAGAAGACTTTAAATTTAAATTATTAAATTAATCCTGTTATATTAAGATCCACGTATTCCAGGACTCCAGTTTGTTTTTCATTCATTTCTTATTCATCACTTATTTCTTTTACAATTGGTTTTGATTACTTACGTCTTTTCTGAACGGTGAAATTCTGTATTTTACGAATAGACATCTTGCCCTTGCTGGGCACATGCTGTATGGTCTTCTTCGCGCTCAGCACCATTTTGATACTGTAAAAAAATTATAAGATTTTTGTATATTGTTTCAGTTAGAGGCTTGTCGTCACGTTGGAGCACAATTGTGAGGTAAACGCGACAGGTTGTAGGTTCGATTCCGACTCGAGGAAATGAAATATTTTATATTTTCATTTTCTCGCTCTGGTAACGAGGCGAAGTGCGATTTGAGTTCCACCTCTCAACACGCAATGCTTCTAGAATTCTGCGGAAAGCGAAGAACGAGAGTTTTGGAGTCTCGGAGTGTCTAAGCACTAAGCTCCCAGGCCCCCTTTGCCTACTCTACTAGGAGTATGTGCAAAAAGAAGCTAGTGTTAGAAGCACTGTTTCCTAATCAACTCAACTCGGAATACCTCAAATTCAGATGGAAAGCGGAGAATGGAATATTTTACACTAAGTTATATATTCTCACCTATTAATTAAGTGAAATAAATTAAAAATAGTAAGACGTATTTGTAAGATTTTATGATATATTGCGCACTCAGAACCCAACTCTTCTTATTCTTGCCAGACAGAGGAAATGAAAATAATTTATTCCTCACAGTGTGAATCAACCCCACAACTGTCGCTATTAGAGTCAGAAACCGCGCTGTGCCAATGGCAACGATTTATTACTTTTCGATTTAAAATCGATTGTAAATTATTTGTATGTATTAGTTTTTTTTTTTTTTCAAGGAAATCGTTATAAATTGATATATTATTAATTTTAGAATAAGTAAAAAGATTTTTAGTAAACAAGTAGAATTTTTAAAATATTGTTTACGTACATTCCAATAATAAAAAAAATATATATTTTATATGTTTTTCGCATTTTTTCGTAATTTGTAAAAGAAAGCTTAGAATTTATTAAAAGATACCAGCAATTAGTTCCTGAGATACACGCGTTCAACCAAATAAATTCTTCAGTTTTAAAATGTTTATATAGCTATAGATAGTCAGATCAGTCATGGCGTAGGTTTACAGATTACAAAAGGTTAGGAAGGATCCGATTTTCACTCGAGGCAATTAAATATTAAATATTTTTATTTTCTAACTCTTGTAACGAGGCAGAGCGCGGCGTTGAGTTCTACCACTCAACACGAAATGCCTCGAGAATTGATGTGTCCTGATAGGAACAGAGTAACACTAGTAACAATAGATTCCCAAAAAAGAAAAATATAGATTTCGTGCTTATGGCGAAGAAACTCGTGGATTACTTTAGATGGGAAATATCCGTATTAATAATAAAAACATGCTCTGGAGTGAGATTTAGGTATAATGCTGTTAGACGTTGTCGATGACGTCAATGGCCTTTTTTTATTTACTTCATGCAACAAACATGTTTGATATTCTTAATTTTTCTTTATTTTCTCTTTATTTTATTCGCAAGTAGCGTGGTCAAAGCAAAGTAAATGTCGTCGAGTCGGACTTTTTGTGTAAAATTTAATATCATACAGACCTCTAATGTCAATTCAAATTTATATATTTTTCTTTTTTCGCGGAGTTGAGTTCTGTCTCTCTATACATATTGTCATGAAAATTAGATGGGAAATCGGGAACAGAGTGTACCAATTTTTATACATAACTATCTTAGTTATGTATAAAAATTGGAGTATTCATTTGTCTTTTTGTCTGTGCACGCTAATCTCAGAAATGACTTCCACAGTTGAAATGTAGTTTTAATTTTTTTATTTTCTCGCACCTTCAACATTTATTGTTTATTTTATTTCAATTGGTTCATACATAAAGAAAAGTTAGTGAAAAGTATTTTGTTCGACAAAATTGCTACACTGTTTTAATGAATTGGTAAAATTTTTAGTTTTCAAGTGTATGGATATTGTCTTTATGTAAATATTTAATTTAAATAATAATGTTGGTTATTAGATCACGAAAGTAATTCAGATAATAAATAATTGTATAGTACAAGCGGGCGAAGTCGCGGACGGGTCGCTAGAAGCTGATATTTTTGAGAAAGGTTAATAAATGTACGGACCACGTGTATGTAGTGTTTAAAACAGTTAAAACAAACCTATAGAATTTTTTTATTATCTTTCTTTGAGAAGTGACGTCATAAAAGCTGAATGGCAACTTCTTACGTCATTTCACCATCAGATACGTCTGCATAGAAAGTTACGCTTACTTATAACATTGTCAAGGATAGCGTTTGAACCTATATAAGTATCTACTATATGTAGTCGTAATGGACTGACAGTACTGACATGCGTTTCAAATGATACGCTTGAATAAAGAATATTTTGATTTTGTTCCATAATAAAGTATTAGTCCCATTTACTGTTGTAATATGTTTTTTTCTTGTCATCATCATAATATGTTTTAGATTTATAAGATTATTTTTTAAATGTTATATACCTAGGAAAGAACAATACCTATTTAAAAATAGGTATAACGTATAAAAATTTGAACGCAGAGGGATTGGACGCCTCTTGGAAACTATCCAAGCGCTCTGACCACTAAACCATACGTTCTCATCAAGCTACGTAGAAATTTTTATACGCTTGCTACAACTTATTTAGATGTTTTTACAAAATTGCTAAAAGAAGATTATAATAACA
>DWMY01001986.1:0-12863 GCA_018249775.1 Heliconius hecalesia formosus
TAATGTAATATAAAGCAATGTGTTTTGTAAAATATAATATATGGAAATACTTGGCAGTATCTTTTATTTCAATATAATAACAATCAGTACGGTGGTTAACCGTTAGCGCTGAGGTTGTGGGCTCGATTCACAATTAGGGGAATTCTCTTTTTTTATTTCTGCTAGGAGATAACCTCAAAACTTAGTGTCAAAACAGCCTTGTTCTTATTAAGAAACTTTAAAAGACATTGCGTGTTGAGTGGTAAAAAAGAACATCGTGCTCTGGCTTTAGAGATTACCAGAGCGAGGAAATTAAAATTTTAAATATTTCATTCCCCGGGTAGGAATCGAACTTGAAATCATCGTGTTAACAGTCAGACGCTTGTGCTCCTCTACGATAGCCTCTATATTTTACTTGATTATAAAAATAAAACGTGTGTTTTAATATGAACCGATTTTTATTTCCTATACAACATAAACACTCCCTCCCATACACTGCTTAATATTAATATCTATAAAATTTGATATAAATAAGATTGTTAGAGTTAGTTTCTTAACGTAGATTTAAAATTTAGCAAAATTATACAAAATCACAAACTTTGGTGTGATTTGGTCACAAACAAATATAATATATTTTGTTGCTTGGTTTTCTTACTAATATTTTAATTTCTTCGCATTGGTACCAAGAAAAGCCGCGGCGTTGAGATCCGCCACTTAACACGTAATGCCTCAAAAAAGTGACGGAAACGGGAGAACGTAGTGTCTTAGAAATAGGTTCCCTCTGCCTATCCTGCTGTAAGCGAGATAGAGCGTGGAAGTAAAAAAAGCAAGACAATATATGTAAAAACTCACTATAAAAATATAAAACATATAAAAATTTGAACGTAGCGGGACTCGAATCCGCGCCTCCTGGAAACAGACCAGTACTGAGATTTTGCTTTAGTGACATTGTAAGAGATTCTAGGTCGAATGTAGATTTGCAATTCAGTCTCTGAAAAGCTATTATTCATCGAGTGCTTACGGATATCTGAAAACTTGCGACGTCGAGAGCGGAAGTATTAAAACTGTGCCGATAAAATTATGGTTTAATTAACAATAGCCGTCGTGACCTGGGGGTGTGACTGTAACGCGACGGTTGTGGGTTCGATCCCTATTCTTCGCTCTGGCACCAAGGCCCGGCGTTGAGTTCCGTCATTCTACATTTAATGCCTCGAAAAATTCAATGGAAATTGGGGTACGGAGTGTCTTAACACTAGGCTTTCTCTGTCTACCCTGAAGTGTGCGGGATACAGAGTGGAGGTGTTTTGATTTTTTTAATTAATACAATACAATGTGGCAGTATAAAAGATTATTTATAGGTAAGTAAGTATGTGTAACTTGATGTAAGTTTTTATTGTTTGGGGCCCTAAATTCGGATTTCAGGATTTTTTTTAATAATAAATATTGATTTATAAATTATGATCGAACGCCAAGCTCAAGCTCTCGGCCACATAGAGGAGACGGATGACGATTGACATACGACGGATGGATGGACAGATAAAAACAAACGATATATATATCCACAATTTTTCTGAACGTTTCTTTTTCCTTTTCATATTTTCTATAATCTTTTTTTCTATTATATATATATATATATATATATATATATATATATATATATATATATATATATATATATATACAAAAGTTCAGTATAAGCATTTTTTACAGTTCATATAGCAGTGTAAAATCATGAATATCGTTTCATAGTCGAATAATAAAATGAATAAACAAATGATAAAAATTTAAGAAACTCAGCGGGACACCTTCAAAAGAGAGGTTCTTTTTCTTATTTATTTATTGTGATACTTATAAAGAGCGAAGCGAAAGGCGATGGCGAGCGAACTAAGGATAGGGTGAATTTTTCTTATCATAATATTTAGATACTATTAAGAAATAAGCATAAGCATATTTACAAAGATTGCGAATGATCCAAGGCTTACAGCTACATATATGTGGCCAAAGTAATACAGAGAGGTTTATTGACATTCCTCTCACATCTGACCGACGAAACTATTTAACTCAATATATAAACAAAAGACGACCTTCCCAGTAAAACGTAAAGCCTAGCATTTAATAATATACATATTATATCTAGACATTACTGTTGGCTTAATTCAACGGAGAGTGCCTGTAACACTCTGAGCCACAAACAACAGATTCACGCTGTATCCCGCATACAGCAGAGTAGGCAGAGGGAACCTAGTATTAAGACACTCTATTCCCCATTTTCCACTCAGTTTTTCTATGCATTGCTTGTTGTGTGGTGGAACTCAAATCCGCGCTTTACTTTGGTTGAGTTCTACCACATCAAAGCGAAGAAATTAAATTATAAATTTAAATATATTTTTTCTTTCATCGAGTGGGGATCGAACCCACAACCAGATGAGTTTACAGTCAGTTTTGCCGCTGCGCCAAGACCGCCTCAAACATGTGTTAATAATATGATTTGTGGGCTCACTTTGCCTGCACAAGTTCATATTGATGGCTTAGGGCGCGTACCCAGAACGTAAACTAATTAATTTACGATCTCAGTCAGTCCTGTGCCCGTGTCACGTTATGCTAATTTTATGGTGCAATACTTTATTTTTGTAATTTTTCACCCCAATTCATTTACAGCTAAGCTACATTTGTAAATCTTAAAATATGATTTGTTTCACGCACACAGCAGGGTAGGCACAGGGAACCTAATGTTAAGTTAAGTACACTCCGTTTCCCTCTTGCCACCGAATTCAGGAGGCATTGTGTTTGGTGGCGGAACTCAATGCCGCGATACGATTTCTCTTATCTATAATTAGACATATCCTTGGTTCAATGATCTATTCAGTGAGCCAAGTAAGCCAGTCTAAATCAGATCCATAAAGACTTGGCTTTTAAAACCGAGAATAATTTAAGAACCTACTTTTATATATATTTTGTTTTGCACATATTTATTATATGTAAAACATATTAATAGTCGAGGTAAGTCGTGGCGCAAGGGCACTAAGTGTTACTGTAAAATCGACTGTGAGTTCGTTCCCCACTCGAGGAAATGAAATATTTTTTCATACTTAAATTTTCATTTCTTCGCTCTGGCACACACAGCAGGGTAGGCAGAGGGAACCTAGTGTTAAGACACTCCGTTCCCCACTTTCTGCCGAATTTTGGAGGCATTGCGTGTTGAGTGGCAGAACTCAACGCCGCGTTTTGCCTCGACACCAGAGCGAAGAAATGGAAATATAAATTTAAGTAAATATTTCATCTCCTCGAGTGGGGATCGAACCCACAACCAGTCGGTTTTACAGTCACACCCTGTGCCACTGCGCAACGACCGGCCTGATTTATTTTTGCTTTATATTAATAGTTATTTGGAGATTATGGAGTACATTATGTTACATAATTACATTAAAAATATACGTAATGAAATTTATTACATGATTCATCAAAATTTAGATTGAATTAGAAAAAATATAATATTTTTAAAGCACTAGAATTTTATCTTTAAAATTTGTAAATCAACCATTAAAATTAAACAATTCTTTACTGATCTCTATTTGATGTTATGAAAGAATAAACCAGACAAGCGCGAGTCGGACTGCTCACCAAGGATTCCGTACAAAAATTGAAAGTCTCGAGATTTTTTGAAATTTAAGCTTAGCCAAACCCCTTTCATCTGATACCTAACTTGATCTAGCGGCTTTAATACCAAATTTTGCCCCTCTTTTAAGGCAATTTTTTGCATTATTAGGCTTATTTTTTAAGGATTCAGCCACAACACGAGATCAAGGGACCATAGATATGAGTATATGGTTTGAAATTCAACTCGATATCTCTAAGCGTTCATGAGATAGGTTCTTGACAGACAGACCAGATCGTTTAAGGGTTCTTTTTTTCTTTGAAAGGTACGAAACCCTAACATTCATATTAAAAAAATAGACGAAAAAATCACATTTATAAATCAGTGTGAGTTTTTAAAAAAGGTACCTGTCTCTAGTTTAAGTAATGAGAAGATATAAAAGCTAAAGATTTCCAAGAACTTAATTTTCATCATTAAATGAATCGTGTACGTTGGCATTGCGCCTAATTATTTTCTACAGACTGAAAGATTCAACTACTGTACTATAAAGTGTTTTATATGCTTGTTCTAGTTTTAAAAGCATTTTATGAATAATCGTGAAACATATTTTTAAGCTTGGGATTTGCCCACATTCCAAAAATTTATGAAAACGTGTTATGTATAAATTTAAAATTTTCTATACACACTATGTTTTATGTTTATAATTTTTTTATATTATTTTCTTTATTATTAAGATTGCATTAATTGTATCTATACCGCAACTTGGTTTTCATCCACTTCCATTGGTTGGCTGGAAGAGATTTCTTTTAGAGATAAGCCCGCCATTGTAAACAATCTTTACAATTTTATTATTTTTTTGTTTTTTTGACGTGCAATAAAGAATATATGTTTCGTTTATGCTGTATTATATAATATAAATCAATTTCTTAACATTTACCATAATGAAAGTATTATTCCACACTTTACTTTGTTTTAGAAACGTATTAAATTTGAACGTAGTTGGATTCGAACCCGCGCTTCTTGGAAAACGTCTACTAAGCCATACGTTCTCATCGAGCTACTTCGAAATTCTAATACGTCGGTTAAAACTTATTTATGTTGTTAGCATCTCATGATGATGATAGAGATGAATGAAGTGCAGATATTTTTTTTCACGCTGTGTCCCGCACATACCAGGGTTGAAAAAAGGAAACTGGACACCTAGCATTAAGACACTCTGTTCCTATGAAGTTTCCAGCAAATTCTTTTTGCCTCGTTACTAGAAAAAGTAATTGAAAATATTAAATATTTGATTTCCTCAGGGAAAGCGCTTGCCTCCCGTTTGTGCCCCCGCACCACGACTGGTCACATTAAATGTAAAATTATATTTTAGGAATAAAACTGTTATTTAAATATTTTATAAAGTTTACATACCACTGTAATATTATACATTCTCTTTTAATTAATACTTTGATAAAAATGTTCGATGTATGAGGCCAGTCGTGGCGCAGTGGCGCGAAGTGTGACTGTAAAACCGACTGGTTGTGGGTTCGATTCCCACTCGAGGAGATAAAATTTTTACTTAAATTTATATTTCCATTTCCTCGCTCTGGTGTCGAGGTTAAGCGCGACGTTGAGTTCTGCCACTCATCACGCAATGCCTCCAGAATTCGGTAGAAAGTGGGGAACGGAGTGTCTTAACACTAGGTTCAATCTGCCTACCCCGCTGTGTGCGGGATACAGCGTGAAGCTGATTTAATTTTTTTTATAGTATAACCAAATTATTCATTTAAATAGCAAGGCAGTTAGCATTGCTATTTTGGTGCCCCACGGGATATTCGCTTAAACATTAATTTTCCTATAATAATGACCACATTTGCATATTTTGTGGCTATATTTTAAACCACATCATTACATAAAATAAAATATAAAATAAGATAGCATGACGTGTGTATAATATATCATTTGTAATAGTTTAATAAATCAAGGTATATTGTTCTTCGCAGTACTAAAATAAACATCTTTTTTTTTTGTCATCAACTAGATACCACTTTTCCCGTGAACGTTCTCAAGATGCTAGGAGGGTTGACACCTGCTTCCTTATTATAAACTTTTTTGGTTATAAACTGTATCCCGAATATAGCAGAGAAAAAAGAGGCAACATAGTATTAAGACACTACGATCTCCACTTTACATCCAATTTTCGAAATACTGGGTGTTGAGTGGCAAAACTATACAGTTACCCTTTATTTTGTTTTTCAGAGCGAGGAAACGAAATTAATTCAATAATAAGTTCTTTGATTTTCACATAGTTTAAAATAGTTTCATTTAAAATTAATTCAATAATTTAAGTGTTATTTAAACGAAGAAAACATACTTTTTCTGGAATTTGAACCCGCGCCTCTTGGAAACAATCCAACGTGCCTTTTGAACTGATTAACTAAAGACGCAGGCTGAAATCACGCTACGTTAAATTTTTTATATTTCTAAAAATAAATCTTTAAAATTAATTCATAGTCCTTTCCTTCCTTTCTGTTTCTTTTTAGTTTACACCCAGTAAATACATTAAAAAGAGACGAGTATAAATAAATACACTTTTTATTTTAACTTAAATTTTTATTGAAGAGTTCAAGGACCTTAATATTCATTTAAATATTTACGGTAAATCGAAGTCGAGTGGTCGATGAGCGGTCCATTGTCCAGTACTGAGTTTCGGCACTGCTGAAGACTCCACCAATCACTTTCACACCAAAACATTTCATTTTAAATATTTAATTTGGTATTTATTTTTTAATGGTAATAAATACAAGCAGATACTGTTACGCCAAAAAATTGTAATTGACAGCTTTTGACTTAAAAACTTTGAACTTTGATATTAACTGTGGTTTCTTATTTTTCATTGCACTTAAGTATATGAGTGCACGTACATTTACAAGTATATTTAGTCGACTCGATACCGTAGCGAAGAAATGGAAATATAAATTTAATTAAATATTTTATTTCCTCAAGTGGGGATCGAACACACAGTCAGTCGATTTACAGACACACTATAAAAGTGAATTAATTACTTTTTCTTTTTTTTTGCTTCAACTGTATCCCGCACAAAGCAAGGTACACAAAGGGAACCTAGGGACCTAGTATCTAGTAGCAAAACACTCCGTTTCCATTAAAACACTTCCGTACCTCACTTTCCGTCAAGTTTTGGAGGATTGCTCGTTGTTCGTTAATGTTATAAAAAATTAAATTGCGTGCCCACAATTTTTTAATTAAAAAAATAGTCATAATTTATAATAGTTTTTATCTGTGATATATATATAAAATTTTATAAGATACAGAACCAAAAGAGGAATTTAACAGCTCCATTGATAGATCAATAATTAAACTATTTACATTACCCCACTCTATTGATGACAAAACGTGACATTGTATTTATTATTATCAAACACGTAGCGTGTCAAAATTAGGCGATAAATAGAGATTTTAGAGTTAAGTTGAGCCTAATAGATTTTCGGAAAACCGTTAACCCTACCTTGAAAGTCTAATATGCATTTTCTTCACTATAATTTAAATAAGACCTATATTTTATTAAAATTATAATTATATTAAAATTATAATTATAGAGGCCAGTCGTGGCGCAGCGGCACGAGGTGTGACTGTAAAATCGACTGGTTGTGGGTTCGATCCCCACTCGAGGAGATGAAATATTTACTTAAATTTATATTTCCATTTCTTCGCTTCGGTGTCGAGGACAAGCGCGGCGTTGAGTTCTGCCACTCAACACACAATGCCTCCAGAATTCGGCAGAAAGTGGGAAACGGAGTGTCTTAACACTAGGTTCCCTCTGCCTACCCTGCTGTGTGCGGGATACAGCGTGAAGCTGATAAAAAAAAAATTATAATTATATAGAAAAGTTGCAATAAGAAATATTGAACTATATCAATTCGTGACTCCCAGTCTGCCGAGGTGACTTAACACTGTTTGCTTTTCAGCCTTCCTCGTTGGAGCTTTGTTGTTTCTCATCTATTTGATTAAAGCTTTATATTAAATATATCATTTGTTTTTATAATGTACTAGCGACCCGCTTCTTTTTTATTTATGTGTATTTAGTTATTTATATGTATTAAAGCAAAATTGGGTGGGTATATTAGTATAGTTTATATTTATTTATACTGGTAAACAACTAACAATTGATTAATAATGATTTCAATATTTTGATATATTATTTATTCTTTCAAGCAAAAATGTCGTTGTCGTTTTTCACAGAAAATGTCGGACGGTGTTTTCCTCCCAAACCACAATCCCGAACTGGGAAAAAAGTAGCCTATGTATCTATAAACCTCCTATTTCAGTCAGTGAGTCAGCTATTCTGGAGATTAGGCTGTAAAAGACAGACAAACATTTTAAAATTGTTTATTTGTGTTTTAGTATTTTGTAAATAACTATATGTACTTAAGAAATATGGTTATTTCGAAAACATAGAGAGACACTGATAATTTATTTTTATGTATAGATTCTATGTTTCTTTTTAGTTCACAATACAGATGTTGTGTTTTATAAAATATTTTAATAAATTATAGTAAATACAAAATCGATTTTCGGCATTTCAGGCAATAGCGGTACAACGTTTGATTGTTAACGCGTCGGATGTGGGCTCGATTTCTCGGAGAAAGAAAGTGTTTGAATATTGGATCACCTTTGCTTACGCTGTTATGAGATTTTTTCATTTATGTTTGTCTTATTAGTTTAATATTTCCCTCTTATTCTTAAAAAAATCCTTTACTATGTTAACACAGAACTGTCACAGATTAGTCAATAAACATTGTACGTTATTCGGCTACGGGTAGGTTACTTCTACTAATTTCTAAAATGAAATTTAATAAAACTTCTAAATAGGCTCAAAATGAAACATTTATATATAAACACAATATAAAACAAATAGAGAGAAACTAATTTCGTAACTTAAATTCGGTTATCTCAAGCGAAACGGGTTGAAAACTGTCTTTCCGGTCATGACTGGGGATTGTCTAATGTTTCATATTCATAGAATGGTTTAAGCGAGAAGTTTTGATAAATTTGTATGAGCATTAGTAAAATTTTGAACTTTTCATTTATTTCTATAAATTGAATTCATTTTATATTTATTAATATAAGTATACTAAAATAGTAAAATAATCCAGTATCAAAATTGTGATAAATATAGAGAAAGGGGTGTCATTAAACAAAAAAAAAACTATAGGAATATGATTTCTGTATTGTTAATTTTGTTAGAAAAGATTCGTATTTTTTTCAATCACTATTGTATGAATGTAAATAGATGCTATCTTATTTTGTTATCGCTACGGAGAAGTATATATGTAGTTCGACATGAGTGTAGATTAATTGTTTTTTATAAAGCTTCGCACTTTTTATTGCTTTTTATAGCAGGTTAAGAAGAAGCAATCTAGTAAGACACTTCCATTAAATTTTCGATACATTGCGTGTTTGGTGACGGAATTGAATGGTGCACTTTGTCTATCACTATATCGCGTCTACAGTCAGAAGCTGCCCCACTACGCCGCAGTGGTCTTAAGCATGTAGTTTTAATCTCTTTTCTATATATAATAAGAGAGTAAAAAAATTTTATATGTACATTTAGTAATTTTGACTGAAATGGATAGAGGGACACTTAAAAAGAATAATAGAAAGTTTTTTTTTTAAATTTCTTGTTTGTCTGTCGATATGTATGTCCACATTTTTCTCTGAAAGTACTGAATAGATTTACTTGAAAATTCACCAATCACCAATTGCTTTGTTTTAACCCAACTTAATTACTAAAGTTTGTTTCATCAAAATCGGTTCAAGTTATCGTCATTTGAATGGACTTAAAGCATTTTTTTTTATATGGAAAAGGACAAGGCAAACGAGCGTTCGGGTCACCTGATGGTAATTGATTACTGCCGCCCCCAAATATATATATATATATATATATATATATATATATATATATATATATATATATATATGAGTACGATGAGTGAGTTGATTATTTTATAGATTATATAAAAATGTCTAAAAACGTGCTTTCTATGTATATTCTGTATACCAATTGTATATTTAACTAATAATATATGTTACTAATTTAAAAACTGTACAGGAGCTAATATAAGTTATTTTACAAAGAATATCGTTAATACTTATCTAAATCAATTATTTAATAATTAAGGCTGTTATGTGTGTTATAATTCAAGCGGGCAAAGCCGCGAGCAGGCCGCTAGTCTTACATATAAGCTAACAAGCGACCCGAAAGAAACACTCTATATAATGTTCGACTAAAATATAAATATAAATTGGTATATTTTTAAAGACTCATGAATTTTCTTTTTAGCATTTTTAGTATACAACTGACAACTGACTGTAAGAGTACATTTTTTTTCACACTCATCTTCATAATAAAGTTTGATTTATTATATTGTTTTAAAATAAACATGTTACAAATGGACAGAAAGCAAAAGTTATAATTTACTCATTATTAAATATGCCCACTGCTTATTAATTTTTTTTAAGAAAAAAAAATCTCAGGCTGAATATTTCAATCATCATCAAATGTAATAAAAATATATTGACTTTAATATAAATTGTAAGTATGTGATATTATTTACGTATGAAGAGCTTACATAAGTTGCGATGACATCCATTAAATCTGTACCAACAAGTATTTTTCCAATTTAGAAACTAAAAGTAGAGCTCCGGTAGAGATCTCTGTTTATTGTCTTATCTCGGGCTTTCTTTTACTTTGTTTTATAAAATAATTACTTTTTTCTACTATTAATTCTCAAGTAAATCGATTGTTTTAAACGTAGTTCTAGTCTTTACGTCGCTTTACGAGTCTAATACCATGATATAATAATAGATAATGATTAATACTATATTAGTTACCTTAAACAGCAACATTATAAAATAGATTTAATTTTTAGGGTCTGTCAGTCTAAAAAAAAGCAATTTTACATTTACTTAACAAAAAAAAAAAATGGCTATTTATATCGCGTAAAACTCGTATTTCGACACTATAAAGGAAATCAAAATTAATAGGTTGCTTTCGGTTGATCTAGAACTATAAAATTTGGCATGTTACATCTACAGGTAGTACTAGTTCAGAAAAAAATACATTTATGATTTAATCCTAAAAAAATAATAGTCTTAAAAGGGGGCAAAATTTTAGTATTAAAGTGAGATATCAAATGAAAGGGCTCTGGCTAAGCTAAGTTTGAATTTCAGAAAAAACTCCAGACCTCTAATTTTTGTACGGAACCCTCGGTGGACCCGACTTGCACTTGTCCAGTTTTTTCTATGATATAGGGGGCAATAAAAAGGGAGCTGGTAATAATATTATTAGGCCTTAATTTCTGAGCTACTTCTGAAAATAGGCACATTTTCGGTATTAGTAATTCAGTAAGACAGTCGTGACGCAGCGGCACAGTGACTGATTGTAGCCGCAACGGTTGTGGGTTCGACTTTTGCTTTGAGGCATTCTATTCTTACTGACTGAGAATCTCATATAGTGATTGATCATTTCACAAAAAATACGCATTGTTTATTACTCTTTTAAACTATTTAATTTTTAAATTTGCATAAATAACATCGGGTGTTGAAACTAATATATAAAGAAAAATATATTAAAAATCGTTACTAAAATTTTTGTCGATGTTCTACACTTTTCTTCTACAATATATTTGGAACCGCATTTATTACGATATCGTATATTCAATCACATTTTTTTTTTCATTTTCTTAGTACGTGTCTGATTGTTATATGTTAGCTCACACTACTATCTAGGGAGAGATGAGTAACACACGTTGTTCCACATTCAAGAAGATTGCAAAAAAGATTCGGTACATTCTTTTTTTGCTGACTATACTCCCTTTCTTATTGTATGAAAGAGCAATGCCCAGAGCGTATTGTGCTTTAGATGCGTCGGCTTTTTATTTCAGGCGCAATATTAAAATGGTTAAACCACCGTAAGTTCAGCTTTTTTTTTCATCTTTAGATTTCTACGTGCAAGATGACTGACTTTCACTGACAATATATAAATACTTGTTTTCTAGTTTTCGCTGAATCCCGCACATATCAGGGTGGGCAGAGGGAACTTAGTGTTAAGACACTCCATTCCCCACTTTCCGCCGAATTCTGGAGGCATTGCGTGCTGAGTGGCGGAACTCAACGCCGCGCTTTGACTCGACACCAGAGCGAAGAAATGGAAATATAAATGTAAATAAATATTTCACTTCCTCGAGTGGGGATCGAACCCACAACCAGTCGATTTTACAGTCACACTTTGTGCCCCTGCACCACGACCGGCCTCATAATAATTGTTACTTTATCAAAACAATATCCATTTTAATTTCAACTACGTTAGACATACTCGCGTTTTTTTTTTTTTAAATATATATTTATGGTTCTTTTAATTATTAGGGTTGTAATTAAATAGAGGCCAGTCGTGGCGCCGAAGTATAAAGTGTGACTGTAAAATCGACTGGTTGTGGGTTCGATACCCACTCAAAAAAGTGAAATATTTATTTACATTTATCTTTTCAATTCCTCACTCTAGTGTCCAGGCAAAGCGTGGCGCTGTGTTCCGCCACTCAACACGCAATGCCTCTAGAACTCGGTGGAAAGTGGAGAACGGAGTGTCTCAACACTAGGTTCCCTCTGTCTACCCTGCTGTGTGCGGGATACAGCGTGAAGCTGTAATTAAATAAATAGATACATAATATGAATTTATACAAAATATATTTTAAAATAAAAAAATATTTGATTTTGAGAGAGTTCACATTATATAAACGTATACAGTTGGCTTTATCAACTGTTGTCTAAAATTCTCAGCACATTCAGAAACTACAGAAGGCTCACATATGGAATAAAAACTTTTTTAAACAGTACAAGCAATTGTATAACATTATTTTTTCCTTTTCACTAAAATTGTTGAAGCTGTGAATTTCGGCAGTTTTTAATTTTATTTAAAACATGTTTTGCAATGATTCATATTAATATTATTTCGGTATAAAGCTTCCCTTATTAAAATATATTTACTTCCTGAAATAATCTTTATAAGCGACCCGGTATTAACGTAATTGCCAAAATGGTGTCCTAACTTAAGTCTTTCTTATAAAAAAAACAATTAAATCGTTGTTTCTCATTTACATAATTAAATTAAATTAAAAAATTAAATTAGCTTCACGCTTTATCCCGCACACAGCAGGGTAGGCAGAGGGAACCTAGTGTTACGACACTCCGTTCCCCACTTTCTGCCGAATTCTGGAGGCATTGCGTGTTG
>DWMY01001987.1:0-12862 GCA_018249775.1 Heliconius hecalesia formosus
TATTCTTATTTAAACAAAATTTACACATTATTAGTATATTTTATTGAAATGTGAATATTTTATATATCGTTAAATCATTCATTAAAAAGGCTCATATCACATCAGTTTCCGTTTTCCACATACATATTTACATATTTTTACATACAATATTAAATAGAATATGTTTAACTGAACTACGATAGCATATATGCACGTAAGTATATATAGAAAGCGGTGAGTACTACGTGCCAACTGGCTCCATTACCAAAATTGACCTCAAAATCACCACACCTCCGAAATCATATTTCTGTTAATAGAACAAAACACCCCTCGAATGACGGACGCAACTTAATAAAGCAATTAATTCTTAATTGAATTATATTCGTCACTGACTCGCCGAGTGCCGGCTTTTAAAATACCTGTTCATTTGATGATTAGAAATAATTCATTGCTATATAAAAGTGATGAGATCGGGTCGAAATTTGGCATGCAGATAGCTATTATGATGAAGGCATCCGCTAAGAAAGGATTTTCGGTAATTAAGCTTTTAAGGGGGGATACGCGTTGTTGAATTTAATAAGAAATATTTTATGGATTTGTTTAAAGTTTGATGTTTTGTTCGAAAATATTACCAAAATGCCCGCCAGCGTGTTCAGCCAAGTCAAAAGACTGGAAACTCGCAATGTATATTTTACATGAACCATTTCAAGCTACTTTTAAGCCTTTTAAGCCTAACTTGCTTGCTTTACTTATTTAATTTATTTAAAAATGTGTTACGCCCAACTTGATGCGCAGAAAGCCTCACTTTCACTCGCCCTTTTATTTCATAAATAAACGTATCTTTGCATATAAATTTTACATTCTAGCCTCATATAAATTTCTAACGGAAGAAACATTTTCCTCGCCTAGCGCACCACCGAGAGCGTTGATCAGTTAACTTTTAAAGTTCATTAAAATTGATGGTTCATTCAGATCGTGTAAATTTCCATGCTGGCGGAAAATTAAAACGATACCCGAGGCGACCGCGCCCCGGCACTCCACATACTATTCTATGTTAAAAAAATATATGCGAAACTGAACCAAAAGAGACGACCTCACGTTTATTCATACGTTTACCTCGCTCTAGAAACTTTATCGGTTCCATAGATTTTTTTATTTTATTAAAAAAAAAAACGTGCGCAAGTTTTATAAAAATTCGACACTCGACACGATTTCTCTATTACAGGCAAATCGTGTACATGCAAATATTCGATTGATCGAGCAACGTCAGTGGCCCGAACTGAAAACCTCGTGAGTCGAATTAAGGATAAAGGATTGGAATTTATGATCGATAAACAATTGTTTAACCTCCTTTTTTAAGCTATGTAAGCCACGTATATTTAGGTACTGTTTGTGTGCCACAAACAAAATAATCCTGAAAAATATTCTGCTGCAGTTTTACGAAATTTTACAGTGTTATTTGCATACTCGGGACTGTAAACATATTTGAATGTTATATAGATTTTCCAACAAAGTGAACTGTTTTTTGTACTTAAATAGCATATGTATGGGGACGTGCGTATTAAAAAATACAAAAAAAAAATACATAGATATTGTAAAGCGCCATTGCTACTAATATAAGTTAGCAGTAGGTCCTCTAATATTCGATATTCATAATTTCTTGTAAATCAAATTAAATCAGCTTCACGCTGTATCCCGCACTCAGCAGGGTAGGCAGAAGGAACCTAGTGTTAAGACACTCCGTTCCCCACTTTCTGCCAAATTCTAGAGGCATTGCGTGTTGAGTGGCAGAATTCAAAGCCGCGCTTAACCTCGACACCAGAGCGAAGAAATGGAAATATAAATTTAAGTAAATATTTCATCTCCTCGAGTGGGGATCGAACCCACAACCAGTCAGTTTTACAGTCACACCTCATACCGCTGCGCCACGACTGGCCTCTAACTAATTTCTTGTATTTTGCATAAAAAATAAATAGCATAATTTTTAATTTACTTTTTTCTCAAAATTTATTATCACTTAAAACTCCAGGCGATGTGATTTATAAATGCTCATCGACTAAATAGTTCACAATACATATTCAAGACAATAGCATATGGAGCACCAGTCAAAAACAATGCTGAAATCTGGCATGTGCGAGGCCCTAATAAGGTTAACTATGTTATCTGACATTTACAGACGGACCGACGGACCGCAAGCGGATGCTAAATATCCAATAACGTACTTACGACGAGTGTCGATGTGAGATTTGCAGCTATATCACAGAATGTAGAGTCAGATATAAGTTAACAATGGCTTTTATGCAATTTTTGGTATAGTAATGTATATTAGGTCTGTGCCTATATAACCTTACTAGATTTAACTTTTTGTTTTTACTATTATTTATTATCATATTTAATTTCAGTTTGTAATTGAGTACAAAATTAGAAAATAATTCATATGTATTGTTTGTTAAATTATTTCTTTTAAAAAAATGAAGATAAGATCATTAATTAGACCTTGAATATCAACTAATTAACGTTTTTGGATATATTTAATTAAGATTCTCGATGAAATTTCTTTTTTTCTCTGTTCTATGTGACTGGTATTGAAATATATTGACAATGCACGGGGACATTACATTCGTTTCGATTTAATTTCTCTTTATTTATTCATCGTCGTGTGGTCGTTGTTTATTTGATATTTTCATAGTGCATGAGTTGTGAATGTTGTTGATTTTTGAAATTGAAACAATTGAAAGGCTTGGTTAATGACGTTTAAATAGTAAACGAGAATATATCGTGCATTTTTTTATGTTTTCCATGTGACAAAGTTATTGTGATCGCTAATTGAATAATTGCAAACATTTGAACAGCTTAGTTATTTATTTTAGTAGCACTCGATAACTATATATGGCTATCTTTACATATACATACAATGTATATCTTTACATATTATAATCTACATGTAATACGAGTAAATTTATAAATTCAATATAAATAATCGACTTTTTAATTTTATTGCAATCCTAGCGCAAAATAAAAAAACTATATATTTTTTGGACACGGGTATCGACTACCCGTATTACCCGTACTATAGACTAACGCGAAGTAATCGAAAAGTCAGGTTTCCAGAAATTTCATACTAAATATACGAGATCACTCTGTCTGACTAAATTGATTGAAAATGTATAAAAATTACAAAATCAATGATACTTTGATTAATCTCTAAGATATCTGACTATATCAAGGAAAACATCGTCACACCTCAATGGTAACATTCTAACTAGAGTATTTGAAAAAAAAACAATCACATTTTTCAAGTAATTATGCCAAAAAATAATGCTGTATATTAGTAAAAAATAAAACTTCCTTCAATTCAATTTTTATATACAATTTCTTATAAATTTTTATGTTTTCTTAATAAGTATTTTTCTCTTCTAATTGTGGAATAACACTTTAAAATGTCCAAAAATAAATAAAACTTCCATCAAGTTAGTAATTTTTATTTTATTAAAAAATAGGTATTCAAACACCGATATAAAATTAAAATAGGTTTTGATTATTGTGACCATAACATAAGCGCATCTGCACAAAAATAGGCCTTTACATTGTGTTGTACAGATATATTATATCATTGTGTTGTATAGATATTACAATTGAAGTATTCGAAGTTGTCATTAACAAAACTTAAGTATTTATTGCTTTGCTATTTTAACTGTTACATCTATATTAGCTATAAATTTTACAGATTTGCATCGAAAAAATATTTCTATGTGTTTTCATAATACTTTAGCAATAATACAATATATAAATTATAAGCCAAATATCCCTCAGACAGGAAAAAACATATTGTACATACTATTGAATTTTATACATATTTATAGAGCTAAATGAAAAATGTTAACTTCTTAGATTAAATTATGAAATTAATGAAGAATAAATAAAAACAACGAATGTAAATGTTTGCTTTAAATATTGGAAGCTTGCCTGATGCTTACGATAAATCTTTCAATTGAACAGTGTGCCAAAATAGGAACTAGAAGATATTTTACATATGTTTTTTTTTTATTACAACTAATAATTCAAATTACGTTACACTAATAAAATAAATATCATGAAAATTAAACATTTTAATGATTTAGGTTTTAATCGCGTGGTCAAATCATAAAATTAGAGAATAAATATATAAGTTTACGAGTTTAATAATTTTTAGGCATTAAGATTTGATTGTACATATTATTTACAAGATTATGGCCACATTTAACGTATTACGTATAACATATTTAGTGCATAATTATAATTTTGTGTATCTGTAAAATTCAACATAAATTTAGGTGATTTTTTTTTTATAAAATTGTTACGTATTTTTAGTAATTGATTCCGATTAACTCTATACTATTAAATAAAAATATATTTGCAAACAGTCTACAATCAACGCTACATGTGGCCACAGGACGAACAACTTAACCATATTATAATATAGAAGCGTCACATTATAACAATACGTATTTACGTACCTACAGATGATATGCAATGATACAAGTAGTGCTATCTTTTATAACAAGTGACTATACATATCACATAACTTACGTAGATTAAATTTTCCTTTTTTTTTCGTAAAAGATTTGAATTTTATCTCACAACTCCAATGTTACTTTGTTATAATTTAGGAAACAAGTTATGGCACACGAAATTAGAGTATCTATTATATGAAAACATAACTTATTAATACATTAGTGCCGTTCTGTTAGGCATTTTTAGCTAACGTTATGCTATTTTTATATATGCCAGCTATTTTTGCATATTTGGATTTATCCATTGTTATTATATTTAAAGAAAAGTTATAGCTACTTTTGTTTTATATGTAGAGATGACTAATCATTTTGACATTACTAAAAATTTTATCTAAATCATTATTTACACTACTGTGAATTTTCAATGTTATTTAAATTATTGCCAAGCGTTTACATAAGTTTAGACTTAAGCTAATGATAAGTAGGTCACAAATTCGTTTACTGATATTCGACGGACTACATCATATTGTTTTATTCACTAAATAAAACGATAAAATCTAAACTTTTCTTAAATTTCCACATTTATTATAATTATAATAAGATTTCTAAATAATCTAAGAATAGTTCTGTACATAATTTACAAATTTAACATTACAAAAGACTAGCTACGATATTTATAACATAATAAATATTTATGATACGCAATAAAGCTTCAGTACACAAAGTTATTCATATAAAAATTAAGCAATTAAGCTCAAAAATAATAATTCACTGGTTTTTTTAACAAAATTAGTAAGAAGTACGATTATATTGAGTACTGGACACTAAAAAAATCTCCATTTTTTACACTTCACAATAGTTTAAGAACACTTACACCTGCAAAAACTTCACTACCCAGTGCACTTTAGTGGTCTATACGTCTGTTTGGCACAGGTCGCCGAAAACCGGCAAGGCGTGATACTACCGCGTCACCGAGTCTACCCGCGGATGTGGAGCAGGGGGAGGATGAATAGGCGCATGGGAGCCTTGCGTCCCGTTTAGGACACTTTGTCCATGTTTGAAAGACGTTAGCCGCGCCAACGTTCTAGTAGGGTCGTTGTCAAAATTAGGCCGCTCGTATTGATGCTTAGGTCTTTGTCTTTGCGGTTGCATAGCTTGCAGTTCATCGTAACCGCCGTCATCACCGTAATTGTCATCATCTGAATCATCTTCACCGAATGCTCTATACGTAGTCTCTGATTCAGAATTTTTTCTATAACTTCTACCAATCAATGATTGTGTCACATCTGGTTTAACGTTTTTATCATTTTTTCTCTCTTCTAAGCTCTGATTATACCTGAGTTGAGCTTTTTGAGTTTTATCTAACGAAGGCAAGTCATAAAACTTAAGAACGTTTGGGTGTCCTTGAAAATATTTTTCGCTGTATACGTTACGATTATAATATCCCCCATTACTCGCAGGGTAAAGTTCCTCTTCTGGTGCGTAACGATTGTCATAATTGTCGACGTTTTTACTCCCAGGAGGAAACCATCCCTAATAGAAATGAAATAATAATAATATAAAAATAGGTTTTTTTTTTCCCAGCTTCACACTGTATCCCGCATGCAGCAAAGTAAGCAAAGGGATCGTAATGTCAAAACACTGCCTCCTTTTCGCCGAATTTACATTTACATTACATATAGAATCTTGGAATTTAACGACTCGCCTTGCCCTGACACCGGAGCGAAGAAATCACCTTAAATCAGACCCAAAACCGGGCGCGTTTACAGTCACATACTTGTGCCCATGCGCCACAAATGGCCTCAATTAATATATTTCTTTATGATATATTTTTATTTTTATCAATTAAAAATAAATAAAAACTTACCAAAGAACTAACACACTGCCTTGTGTTGGCTACGAGTGTAACCGATGCATACGCTGCGGGCGATGTTGCGGTTTTGCTTGTATTCCATTCATTGCCATTTACTCTGGAAGCCGTTACTTCGGCATATTCAGGCAACTGTTGGGCAACTTTGTCATACTCAGAATTTGTTTTCTCTTTGCTTTGATTTGTTTGACTACTGGACATGCATAATCCTGGCTGATTTTCCATCCACAAAAGTGATTCAGTTTTGGTTACAGTGTTTTTGTTATAACAGCTACTAAGTGGATGTGATAGGGAAACAGCCGCCTTTATATTCATTTGAGTCACCAAGCTTGTCCCATTGGAATCTAAAACAAAGAATTTACTTCATCTATGAAAAATTTACTATTATATATTTTATTTAAACGATATCCGGAAAATTAAGGATTATAAATTCTACCCGCAAATAAAGTGAATAAAATTGGCTTAAAGGTAACTGGGTGAGTCAACAAACGAATTGCCTCGAGGAAACAAAATAAAAACATTTACATTTACTGAGTTTTTATTTTTCGGATTTGTATCATTCCTTTGTGCCACGAACGTGAATGTAAAATGAAAGAGATCCAGTGCTAGGAAGAGAGGGCTCGTGCTACCTTTCAACTTGAAAGTAATCTAGTACCCTCCCGCCCCTCGCATGGTAAAGCCTCCATCAAACAAACGCTCGGCACCCTTGCCACCCTACGACACCCGTGGAATGTTTTTAATTTTGAAATTCTGATGCTGATTCTAGGGAAAATGTAAGTATTTGAAAGTAAGTGATGTATAAAGACGTATTGTTTACATAAACTTTCAGCTTCACATATGCGAAAATAAATAAAAATGTGTTTTTTTCTCTTACCGTATATATTTGGCAGGGCTGACTTTTTTGCAAAAATATTATGTCTTCGAACATAAATGATTCCTCCTATCATAACGATTTTAAATAAAACAATAGCTCCAATCAGAAAATAGAACCAAGTTTCCATTACAAAGTCTCCAGCAACAATCGATACTTCGCCATTTACGGGATATCTACAACAATACATTTATTATTTTTAATTGCACTTAAGTTTTATTTAATTTTTATTCCTCTCTCCCCACTCACTCCCCATTTAGGAGAGAAAACACGTCACATTCACTCTCCGCCTAGTATTCCGGATATTGCCTGTTTTGTGCCAGAACACAACGCCGCGTTTTGTCTTGTTAGCAGAGGGAAGAAATTAAAATAATTCATTTCCCAATTGGGAATCGAACCCACAACATTCGGGCTTATTACGAAGTTGTGCTAACGCGGCCATGGCGCGGCAGACTTGATAATATAAAGGCATGTCTAATTATCTCTTAATAGCCGATATAAATCAAAAATAAACTTTCATATGTTGTTTAATTACCTCGATAATGGGTCTAATCCAACAGACCGAGAATCGATGTTTAAATACACTTTTTGACAAAATGGCCCCAAGCCAACAATAGTTTCAGCGGCTATTTGGACCGAATAGCTTACACCCGATGTTAGATTAGTCATTATCAAACTCGTAGCCTGATGTACAGTCGTATTTATGGCAACCATTGACTTATTGGCTGGTATATCAAGCCAATTCAAAACAACATTATATCCTATAATAGCTCCATTTTGTAAATGCGGTTCGGGAGGATGCCATTTTAAATGAACTGTCGTTGTGTTATAAATAAACATTTCAATATTAGTTGGAGGGCCATCGGGAACTAAAACAATGGAAAATATAAATTAATATAGTTACCAACTGCTAAAAAAATAAAATCAATAATATAATTTTGTTTTAAAAACTTACCATCATCCAGTGTTTGGGTTATTTTAGAATTCGAGGGTTTCCCTTCGAACTTTTTATAGAATGGCACAAGGAAAAATTCATATCTCGTATATTTTTTTAGTGAAGTGATTTCATATCCAGATACGTCATTCGAATGCAATATTGTTTTCATTTCATATTCAGTAGTTTTATTGTCAAGTGCTCTAAAGTATATAAATAGTCCTTCTAAATGGAAGAAGTTTAATATTTCCCACATGAGTTTAATAGTTTTAGAATCTATGGGTGTTGCCTCTATTAATTCAACGATATTGTCTGTCATAATATTCTTTTTAAATTCAGTGTTATTAGAATATATTCCTCCTTCCCATAAAATATTGTTATCTTCACCAACGGTTACCGCTTCCGATATTTGACTTGGTGCGGATAGTCCATGAGAGTTTTCCGCTCTCACAATAAACATGTATTTTATACCAGGGATTAATGATTTCACTATATAATGCGTTTGATGGACCCTCTTAGATACTACAATCCATCCACGAGAATTTCTAGGAGTATTATTACCCAATAAAGTTTCTCTCGAAAACATTTCTATTTGATATCCGAGAATTGAAGAGGAACCTATTTTGTTATTTTGATTCCAAGTTATAGTTACACTTGTGTCTGTGATATTGTAAACTTGTGGCTTTGTTGGTGGTCCTGGTAGGGCAGAAGTATCTGCTGCTCTAAAGAAATGAATATTCGGATTAATAGGACTGTCAACGAGAAGCACTCCACTCCATACATATTTTCCATGTTGAGATGAAGCGACACATGTGTACGTGCCGCTGTCAGTTTTGTCTAAATCTCTTAAAATTAGTGTACCATCACTAGAGATGTTCCTTCGATGATTTTGTATTAGCGCTTCTCCTTCAAAATACCAAGCAATAATAGGTTCGGGTTCACCGATTGCCGCACAAGGAAAAACTGCCATTGATTTAATAGGTAACGTTTGGTTAGAGGGGCCGCTTGTTATGATTGGCGGTGGGCGGTCATCGTCTGACGTCACGGTTAGTTTTCCTCTAATAAACGAACTGCCAGCAAAGTTTACCGCCGCACAAACTATTGTACTTCCACTAATATTTTTATTTGTATTATTGATCGTCAATATTGTTATACCATCTGATACCGACGAAGCATGATATTTTTGTATCGATGTACCCGGTAGTATAATAGTTCTATTACCTTCGATACTCCAGTACATAGTCGGTTCAGGTTTACCTGTAGAGGTACATGTAAATGTGGCTGTTGAACCACTCTCAACAATTACGGAATTTGGCTTCATTGTAACTGAGGGAGGATCTGAAAAAAATAATAATGAGCTGTATCTATCTACATAAGGCTAATATTTTAATATATACTATGGCTGTTTTAAAAAAAATATAACAACATTTTACATGTATACATGCAATTTTACATATAAAATTATGAGATTTTAATATAATTAAAAAAAATACAACTAAATAAAGACGAAGTGTCACTATTTTCAAATAAAGACTTATTTACCGTGAACGGTCAAGTATCCGCTTGCACTAACTGCTCCAACAGCATTGTCAGCTTCACACGTATATTCTCCTTCGTCTGCTAAAACAACATTGTCGAGCCTGAGGCTCCTATCGTCAAGGACTTTGACACGCCCGAGTGGCATGTTACCACCACCGGCTGTCCTCCTCCAGAGTACGTCAGGTAGAGGATCACCTCCCACTCTACATTGGAAAGTTACACTTCCTCCAGTTTGTGCCACAACATCCTCTGGGCCAGCAATTAAGTAAGGCTTTACTGTACAATACAAATTCATTTTAATTATTATATTTTATAAATTTATAATAAAATATTATTTAGATGAAATATGAAATACTTATTAATAAATTACTGCTGATAGTAAATACTCTTAATAACTTACTATGAATTCTTAAAGTAGCAATTGCAGATTCTCTAGTACCAGCTGCATTCCTTGCAATACATTGATATCTGCCAGCATCAGTTTGTCTCGCGTCTTGTATTACGAGACTGCCTCCGTCTACTAGATGCATTCTAAATAAATAATAAGCGGTGCTTTAATTCTTAATATACAATGAAATTATTAATTTCATATTCATTACTTTGAATAAAGCAAAAGTAACAAAGTCATTCAAATATTGGGCGGAATAATTCAATAGGAAATTAACATTTAATAAAGGGTCCGGTGAGTCACAACTATTCAGATTTTTACTTGATTGCTTGTCGAGCTCTTCAAATATCCCCTTCTTTATGACTTTGATGTACTCTCCCTACTGTTAATTATTTTCATGCTTCGCCATACACACACTATGCCCTCAAGATGTTACCTAACGCCATATCTCATAAAAATTCATACACAACGAATGGAAATGAATTGGCAATAAAATTACTGACTAAATTCAATTTGAAGTCAGCGAAGATTGTTATTAAATAAATAAGAAAACATGTCCCAGCTACGAGTATATTCAATTAGGTGTAAATTGCGTAAAAATATTGTTGCGATTTACACGTACAGTTTAAATGGCCTGTTTCATATTTAAAAAATATAATTATGTCTCCTTACAAATGACTCTCGAAATATTATACTCTTTTATAGTAATACATAATTATTTATGTATACTTAATATCTTGTCATTGTATTATGAAAATATACAATATATCTATACTATAATA
This sequence comes from Heliconius hecalesia formosus, assembly GCA_018249775.1. Classification (NCBI taxonomy): domain Eukaryota; kingdom Metazoa; phylum Arthropoda; class Insecta; order Lepidoptera; family Nymphalidae; genus Heliconius; species Heliconius hecalesia. The sequence continues at coordinate 10,857 of DWMY01001987.1, forward strand.
TAGTAGAAGAGTTTGCTTGTTTACTTGTTTAAATGCTTAGATTTCTGGATCTACTAGTCCGATTAACTTTTTTTTTGTTTTGTATGAAAGACAACAACGCTACGGTGTAAGTCTTAGTTAGCCTTAAATAACAAAATAACAATAATAATGAAATGAGAACGCCATCGAATTGCGCGTGCGCTGCAAAAATAGTTAAATATATAAAAGTACATTGTAACATAAAAATATTCTATTTTACTAGTTCTAAAAAACGTCCACGACACCGTATGCTTATGTTTCATAAATAAGTCACAATAAGGCATTTTGTGACAAAAAAAATATTGAAAATAGCAAGGTGCTATATTGCCGGTTTTTAATTGACATGCATAATGAAACTCACGAGCGAAAGTTATTTTATCCTCAAGAAAATTTTATGAAGATAAGATGTATGCTTTTCGAGAAAAAGTAAAATAAAATAATTCGACACTCTGCAAACGCAGCCACGTAGTGCTTGCACTTTCTCAGAATTATAGAAACAAATTCTTCATTATGGAATGTATCTGTTGGCAAATGCAGCATAATAAAAGTATAATAGGCGGTATACGAACGAAGCCACGTTTGAGCCGCTAGTAAAATATATTTCGCACAAGAAATTAGATGATATGCTACTTGATTCAGTAGAGATTCACAAGACTATCGCGTTTCCACTATCCCATTTAACTCCAAGTGCTCTTACCAACTACCCTCGATTTTACGTTAAGTGCGCACTGTCGAACTGGCGAGTAACTTTTATTTGATATCCCAGAGCCCCACATTTTAATATATCTGCCAACTTTACTAGATTTCCGCAATCCGAAGTTAGTTCCTAACAGTCGTTTAGTGTTCACATAAATTATTCATCCGACAAAAGCATTCTGGTGTAAGTAGCCATATTCTATTATTTTAAGTTAAATCTTACATATATTCATGCATGTAACAAATTACCTGGAATCTCCATCGAAATGCAAAACTTGGCCATTCTTCTTCCAATAAACTGTTGGTTCTGGAGAACCTCGTGGAGGGGAGCATTCTAATATCACAGTTTCCCCTTGCGCTGTCTGAGTGGTAACTGGTCCCAAGCGAAATTCTTCTCGCAGAACTACGAAAATCGAAAAAAATTGCTATTTTAATAAAAATATATCCAATTATAGACAGGACTTATTTAATATTTCATTATTTTTTCTAAAAAAAAACTTACCAGCTACGTGTAGTGTTGCATTTCGACTTCTTGCAGTTCCGTAAGGATTGGTGGCCTCACACCAATATACTCCAGCGTCTGAATGTGCTCTTCCATGCGTTGCTCTAAGGAAGAAAAGTCCTCCTGCAGGTAGGAGACTTCTGTGTGTGTCTGATACAACGAGAACACCAGCTTTGTACCATCTTATAGTCGGCGATGGAGATCCGCCTGCCCTGCAGTTTAATGTTGCGGGTTGATGTCGGGCTACCGTCACGTCTAGTGGTTGTTCTATAATATACGGCGCTTCACCGCTGCTCATGTAGTCATCACTTAGGCCTCCATTTACTGAACCTATTGAACAAAAATATTTTATTATAAAAAGTAATATTATATCTTTTATCGATTGTGGTTACATTTTTTTTGAATATTTTTACAGAGTTATTACTCCTGTTTCTATATAATATTCAAATTTACGTAATTATATACGATTTCAATAAAAAAATACATAATTATAAACACAATATAACTATCCTTTTCAAACAACTACTAGTATCTATAAATATTTTACGATTCTGTTTTGTTCAAGTCTTTCTATATAATAAAGTGTTTATAAAAAAAATCTAAGAGATGTAAACAAAATAAAATTATAACACAAGAGCTTGGCGGGTTGTTATTGTATTATAATTAAAATTTATTTTGTTTTACAACACACACGTTGTACTCTCACTTAAATTAACCATAAGTGGTTGGTTGGCATTATTTTAAATTTACACAACAATGACTCTTTCTAGGCTTCAGCATGTTATATGAA
>DWMY01001988.1:0-12860 GCA_018249775.1 Heliconius hecalesia formosus
AATCTTTATTCTTTACCCATTAAAATAGAATACACTCATGAAAAATATTATTTCCGATCAATTAAAGCAATATTTAAACATAATTATAATATTGACCAACTTTTAAGTGAATTCCACCTGTGTGCGACGTCCAATTTTCGAGATATTGTATATTTGGAGGCGGAACTCAATGCCTTTCTTTGGTTTTTATTAAATGGAGGATATCAAATAATAAATTATTCCGAGTAGGAACGAGCCCACAGAAGTAAACAAATAAAATATAGTTGTAATTTAAGTTGCAGTTTAAACTGAAGTTAGAGGGAACTTAAGCGACACATCCGTTCTACATTTTACGCCCAAATATATTGACTTTGTCTGTTGAATGGTGAAAATTGTAACGCTTCGGATGCTATACCACAACGAATTAAAGAAAGAAAATAGTATAAAAGGATCTTACTTATCCACTTTTCTTATAATATGTTCAGTTGAGAAGTAGAAATAAAAATGTAATTTAAAAATTGGACCATCATGGCGAAGCAGCCCAGCGTCTAAATGAGAACGCGACGGTTGTGCTTTCGATTTCTACTCGGGGAAATAGATAATTTTGATCCTATTTCTCGAAAATAAGCGCGCGCGAGGAATGGAGGGCCTTAGCACCAGGTAGTTCCTTCTGTTTGTTCTATATCCGGGATAGAGCATGAAAATAAATAATAAAAATATATAATATGAAAATATCACCGAGAAGAACAAACCCACAGCCATCGCAGGTCTTGTGGCAAGAATATTCCACTACTTTACTAGTAGATTTATTATTATATTTGATTTATCATAAAAATATATAAAAAATACATCATAAAAAATATTCAATTTAAAACATATTAAATAATTTGTGAAATACACAAATTTATCACACATAAAAGTATATTTATTAAAATGAAACAGCGTTCGGTATCAGAATGTTTTCGTGACACATTTGACAGGTTCATCCATCCGCGTTCCAAGTGCGACAAGTTGATATATTTGTTGAAAAGTGTCATTTTGTAGTGTCTAATTGTAAGCGATGGTTGGGGGTTCGATTTTACTACGAATTTTCGCTAAAAAGAGACAGTATTTAGTATTATATTCCAGATATTGCGTGTTGCTTAAGGAATTCAACGCTGCGCTTTGTCGTTAGAGCAGGTAAGTGAATATAATATAAATATAAACATTGCCCCGAGCGGGTATCAAATTCGCAGCCAACATTTCGAAAGTGGGGAACAGAAATGTCTTTATGGGAACAGAGTGTCTTAATACTAAGTTCCCTCTACCTACCCTCCTGTATGTGGGATACAGTGTGAAGCTGATTTCTTTTAATAAACCTAATTGTGTAGTTTAAGCGGGTGAAGCCGCGGATGGGCCACTGGTATACAAATAAAAGTTTTAATTATTCTATATATCAACGTCACGTTATTCCCACAATTTTGTGTAGGATATTTATTTAGAAGAAATATTTGGACTACTGTCATCTCTGGGGACCCTAATAAATATTTGCTGTATTGTTTGCGGAACGACCTCCCGAACAATTATGGAGGGACAATAGTAGGGTAGTGCGAACAAAAAGTAAATCGTTTCGAATTTTCTTCGTAGAGTACTGGGATATATAGAATTGTATGTGGAGTGTATGTACTATACTGTAAACACGTTGGTTGTGAGTTCGAACTTATCAAGCAACTACAACGCGGCGTTCAAACCCATCACTATATTAGCAATGTCTCAAAAATTGAAAGGAAAGTAGGAAACGAAGGATCTTTACACTAAGTTCCTTCTAGATTAGGTCAAGGTATAATTTATATACAAATACATACAACATTGTAGTGCTACTTCGTACCGCACCTGTGCTTTAATAGCTGTAAAATATTAAAAATTCTAATGCAGGTATAAAATTGCGAGTGAAATGTTATAATATTTGAAGCCCGCATACATATTTCATGCATTGCAAAATATTCTGCGCGTTCAAAGAGCAACATTTTATGTCATTCTCAAAGTAGCGGTCTTAAGAGAAAATATTTAATGAATTCATTCGTGTATGTTGAGGTCGTCGTGGCCTAGCGGCACAGCATCTGACTGAAAGCGTTTTTGAGTTCAATTTCTACTCGGAGGAATAATTTTAATTTCCTCGCTCTGTTAACAAGTCAGAAAGCGGTGTTGAGTTCTGGCACTCATAATGCCATGGCTCAAAAGTAGTGAACGGAGTTTCAACGGGTCACTTTGCTAATTCTAAATAATGTTAAATTAATATAATACTACTTATTAAAATTATGCTCTCTTCTCACTTCACATTTCTTGCAAAGTTTCATAATTCTAGGTCCACTGACTCCATTGGAGATTAGATAGGATACCTCTATCCTACAGATATTGCTTATGCGGCGATCTTATACATAATGCGCCTGCGCATAAACGCTCATAGTTGCTTGACTTAGATATTTTTTTTTGAGCTCTAAGAAACTGTAGACTTGGATATTTGATATTAGTTTCAGTTTGACACCTCCACGCTATCTTTAAGTGAAATGATCTTAACAGACGAACAGACATATCGACAGATAGACGTATAGCTATAGACAGACAGAAAGATAACAATATGAGGGTTTGGTTTTTCCTTTTGAGGTACATAACATTAAAAATGAATATGAATCTTAAAATAGTGAGGACAGCTGTGGCGACGAGACAGGGTTCGACTTGCACTCGAGGAAATCATATATTTAATATTTTCATTTCTTCCCTCCGGTGGAAACAAAGCGCGGCGTTAATTTCCGCTACTCAACACGCAATGCCTCCAGAATTTGGCGGAAATTGGGAAACAGAATGTCTAAAAGTGTTAAGGTTCCCTCTGCCTTCAATGCAATGTGGATACAGCGTAAAGTAAAAAATAATAATATGTAAAAGTCCACTAATTAATGTATTGTTGCAACAGCCCGTGACTAATAAAATACCTTTATAGAATTTTAAATGAAACTATTTTAACCGGATTAATCGCGTATATTTAGTATTTTTATACATTTTTGGAAACCCGACGTTTCGAACACTTTGCAGTAGTCCGTGGTCACGGGTAGACTGAGGTGACATTCGTCTGTCAGTTGATATAATTATTATATCAAACTACCGCCAACGATTTCTTAATTTCCTCGCTCACTGCCCTGGATTCTTGCAGAATGAGCTAACTGTATCTTGCCCTCTGGTATGGTGGGTTTGAGACTTCAAAGATTTTATAAGTGGGTCCCAGGTGTTAGAAAGCTTCCAGCCGTCCTCTCTATTGAAATGAGGATGTTTGAGGAGATGGCTCTTAGCTCTGCGCCTTGTCTACCTAGGATATATAAGCGGTACGTAGATGACACTTTTACAATTTTACCTACGGACAATATTTATATATTCCTAAACCACCTTAATTCTATTAATAACAATATTCAATTCACAATAGAATTACATGCAAATAATTCCTTACCGTTCCTTGATGTGTTAGTCATAAAAAATCCCAATGGCACAATAGGCCACACAGTATATAGGAAACCCACGCACACCAATAGATACCTCAATGGTGAATCGCACCACCACCCTACACAGTTATCTACCGTTGGCAAATCTTTGTTTCAGAGAGCCCACCACCTCTGCGACGCTGAACATCTAGGGGATGAGCTTCGCCAGGTGAAGATTTCCCTTCATCAGAATAAGCTGCCAGTTTCCCGCCAGCGTTGTCAGAAGACCAACAAGCCACCCACAGTCGAGAGACAGCCAGCACTTCTACCATATGTGAAGGAGGTTACAGACAGGATCGGCAAAATCTTAAGAAGAGCTTCCATAAAAACTATATTCAAGCCTAACAAGAAAGTGAGCCAATTCTTGAGGCCAGTGAAAAGTAACATTCCTTTAGAGTGTGCAGGTATATACAAACTAGTTTATGACTGTGGCTTATCATACATCGGTCAAACAAAGAGAAGCATCGGTGTTAGGGTGAAGGAACACATCTCCGATGTCAAGAATGGATATGTATCCAAGTCAGCTGTGTGTGAGCACACTGTGGATAAACCTAGCCATTACATAAGGTTTGATAAACCCCTAATCCTCGCTAAGGAAAACAGATATATTCCTAGAATGATCCGCGAGGCTATTGAAATACAAAAACATCCTCATTTCAATAGAGAGGACGGCTGGAAGCTTTCTAACACCTGGGACCCACTTATAAAATCTTTGAAGTCTCAAACCCACCATACCAGAGGGCAAGATACAGTTAGCTCATTCTGCAAGAATCCAGGGCAGTGCGCGAGGAAATTAAGAAATCGTTGGCGGTAGTTTGATATAATAATTATTTCAACTGACAGACGAATGCCACCTCAGTCTACCCGTGACCACGGACTACTGCAAAGTTTTCGAAACGTCGGGTTTCCAAAAATGTATAAAAATATTAAATATACGCTTTTAATCCGGTTAAAATAGTTTCATTTAAAATGTGTAATAATCGTGAAAATCAAAGAACTTATTACCTTTATAGAAGTTTTCCGTAGTAAGTTCACAGCAACTATGCAGACTTTCCAGGAAATCTAGTAAATGAAGCTGACATTTTTACTAAAAATAACAAGAAAATTAAATTATATCGCTTTAACAAAGAATTTGTTTTATTATTTGTTTAGTTAGTTTATAAAGGTGTGATACAATAGTTATAAAGATTGATATTTTTATTTAAAGAGGGTGTTTTATTTATTTATTAAGGAAAGAAATATATATGAAAACGCATAATAATATTAACGTGGACTGGAATCCGCGCTGCTTGGAAATGTTGGAAATACTTACATCAAAGATTAGTTGCAACGAGTATATAAGAATACCAAGAGGAAGACGATAAATAAGACTTAACATGCTCTATACTAACATTATAAATTTAAAGAGTTTGTTTGGTGAAATGTGCTAATCTCAGTAACTACTGGTTTAAATTAAAAGATTTTTGTGTTGGATAATACATTTATCGAGTAAGTCTATACGCTATATTACATTACGTTGAAAGCTCTAATATAATACACAACTCTTAGTTACTTTCATTTGACCATGTTTGGGAATCCGTAGGTAAAAGGTATTATTATTATATACAAAAACATTTTTAAACAAAAAAAGGAGGGTTAATACATATACGTATATTTTAAATATTGGATGATGAAAAGGATGGTTAGTTCTGGAGGAGAAAGCTGAGTTGAGCTGAGCTAAGCTTTGTATTTGTGTTAGTAAATACCAAAAGTAGAGCTAGAAAAACAAGTTAAACCTTAACGTAATATTTAATAACTTAAAACAAAATTAGTATTAATGATCAATAAGAATTAATGAACATAACAAAAGTATATTAATTCTGCTACACCGGACTTGTATTCTCAATATTTCACTCTCCTCTGTTGTTTTGGTTATGTTAATAATGAATTGTTTCGTTATATCATCAAGAATTGTAGAGAATGATTTATTTTCAGACAAAGCACGGCGTTTCGTCCAAAACACCCAATGTCAAATTCTGAAATTTTAAAATTGGGTCGGAAAGTGGAGAATTAAGTTTACTAAAACAGTATGTTCCTTCTAGTAGGATTTTTCTGCTAAATGCAAGAAATATCGTGAATAAATGAAAAAAAAAGGTGAAATTCAAAGTGATTTATATGAGTTTACTAAAAAAAACTATAGAGATTTTTTAAATAAATTCTCAACATAAACATATAAATTATTCATAGAAACTATACAAAACGAATGTTTTACAACGCGCAAACTAAATAAACATAATATATGGTAATCATTCGATTCAAGAGTCACATCGGCTATTGTCAGCGAACTCGTTGAAACTTCGTGATCAGGCTCACAATATTCGCTTATGGAAAACTTTGTATACAGAAAACATTTATATATTAAATTTCTGCCTGTTATGTGCAAGTTATTAATTTTCATTACTCGTTCGTTATTAAGCACATAACACACAAAATTACACACACACACACACACATGCACACATATAATCACACATACACACACGCCTAAGTATTAATTATATTTGTTAGTTCAACACAAGTATTCTAGATTATAAGTTCTTTGATTTTTACACATTTTAAATGAAACTATTTTAACCGGATTAATCGCGTATATTTAAGGTTTTATATTTTGGAAACCCGACATTTCGAAAACCTTGCAGTAGTCCGTGGTCACGGGTAGACTGTCTACCCGTAAATATACGCGATTAATCCGGTTAAAATAGTTTCATTTAAAATATTCTCGATTAAGTACTGGGAAGTCTAAGTAACTCAATTTGTAAAAAAAATATATGAATCTCTGTTTTTTTTATTTTTTGAAACCACTCTTCAATAGATTATGCCGTAAAGTAGAGAACAGAGTGTCTTAGTACTAAGCTCTCTCTTGGTACTATTTTATTGTAATTCAATTGTTAAGCTTCGCATATATTTTTGTACCTGTGATTATTGTAAGCGCCAAACGCTTCGTTCTCTGCATACCTCTTTCTCGTCCACTGTCATCAACCTCTGCATACATGTCCTCCGGGGAGTCCTCGTGGTTTTTCCGTGACCTTCCTCCAGTATCTTTAATAGTGTGCTTTCGAAGATCAGTTGAGGTCTCCCCTTATCTCTCTTACCGCTCACTTTTCCGTCATAAATCTTTTTGCCATTTTTTCATCACTCATTTGTGCGACATGCCCAAACCAGCTGAGCACGTTCTTTTTCTTTCTCACCGTGACATCCTCGCTAGTACTTGCCATTTTGTGTATCTCTTCATTACGGATTCGATCAGCTAAGCTGACTCCGCATATTCTACGAAGAGATCGCATCTCCACGGCATTCATCTTTCTTTCATTCTTCTTCTGTAATACCCACGTTTTGCTGCCGTATAACAGCGTCGGTACTAACACTGCATTGTGTACGGCCAAACGCGCAACTGTGCTGACGTTTCGCACATGACGTTTTGCGTCTTATCAATGCAGTTAAGGCTCCGTTCACCCTGTTACCAGCAGCAATACGCCTTTCCGCATCCAACTCGTATTTTCCATCTCTTCTGAACATATTTCCAAAAATAAATATACCACTTCATTCAACTGTTAATTCTAATATCACCACTACGCTGATGGTGCACTCCGCCCTTTTTTCATTTCTATCAAATATCAGAACCTTTGTCTCTGTAACATTGTACCGGGGTCCGCTCACATTGTACCTGGGTAGTATCTACCTATAATTTCGTTCTCATAACTCTGTCAAACGCCATTTCCAAGTCCACAAAAGCATAGAAAACCTTTTTTGTTTAACGGCTAAGAATCGTTGCATACACATGCAACGATTTTGCTTCATTTTGTATGAAATTCGCCGCAGTATCAAAACCTATGCGGTACTTCCCGTGGACCTACAGTTATGATATTTGGCACGAAGTGACTTACAATTCGAATAAAGGAAAAATAATAACAAATTTATAAATGTAAGTACATTTCATACAAAATAAGTACACACTTAAGTTTGTTAACTTTTATAAGTTGTACTTCCCGTTGTCATGCAATCTTAAAATTGATACGGAAGCCTCGGTGGGTGACCCCAACTCGCACTTACCCGGCTTTTTCACCTTCACTCCCTTTTCTACACTGTGAGAAAAGCAGGAAAATCTTTAGTCAATCTCCATTTTTGATTTAATTCCGAGACATTTTTTTACTGCTCCGGAAAGAATAATTACTTAAACTTAAAATATATGGAAATAAAAACATTAATACGAATAGATATTAAACCCACAACCATCGCATTCACAGTCAATACTGTAGTAGGTACCACTGTATATTGACGAACGACGAACGTAAAATTACTAAGTGAAGCAAAATTTGCTAGGCATTTAGCTGATGGCATCCCGATGCCGTGCCGTCGATAGGCATTTCAGGATTTAGCCCTATATCTACAAAAAGAAACTTTAGATTGATGATTTATCGCGCAGGTGAGGGCAAATTTCATAAAATTTTATCCCAGTATTTTACCCCAAAACATGTTGTGAAAGTACGCCTCAAAGATTTAACTAAAATGTATGAGCATTTTGTAGGTGTTTTACATTTTTTAGCCTACGATTTTTGTTGTATATGTTGCTTTTGGTGTAAAAATAAAATTGTTACCAAAATACATGCATAATATTATTACGTATTTTTTTTAACATTACGCTGTATTCCGCACACAGAAGTGTTGGCAGAGGGAACCTAGTGTTAAGACACGCCGTTCGCCATTTTCCGTGGAATTTTGGAGGCATTGCGTGTTAAATTGCGAAACTCAAAGCCGCGCTTTGTCTCGATACCAAAGCGCAGAAATTAAAATAATAATAATAATAAATATTTAATTTAATCAAGTTAAAATCGAACCAACAACCTCACGTTTACGTTTAGTTACACGTTTATGCACCTGCACCCCGACTGGTCTTACGAATGCATTTTGTATTTTAATTTTAATACTATCACATTAATAGCCCGTGAACTAATGGATGGAAAATGGAGAACCGAGTATCTTAACACCAGCTGCCTATTTTGTTATGATGCATTATTCTGTAGCGCGTGACGGGCCCTAGTGCTTCGAGGGCTTCGAGTTTATACGTATATATTATGTATTTAATTAAACCTGCAATTTGGATATCTGAATTATACATATACATTGTTCCTGGATTGATCATTCAATTATTAAATAAGGCCAGTCGTGGCGCAGGGGCACAAAGTGTGACTGTAAAATCTACTGGTTGTGGGTTCGATCCCCACTCAAGGAAATGAAATATTTACTTATATTTATATTTTTATTTCTTCTCTCTGGTGTCGAAGCAAAGCGCGGCGTTGAGTTCCGCCACTCAATACGCAATACCTCCAGAACTCGGCGGAAAGTGGGAAACGGAGTGTCTTAACACTAGGTTCTCTCCGCCTACCCTGCTGTGTGCGGGATACAGCGTGAAGCTGATTTTTAATTTTTTTTACTAAGCACTCTGAATACCCTGTTACATGCTGGATACAACGTGAAGTTAAAGAAATAAATATTAGTGTTCTAACTGATATATTAGGTTATTTTTGGTTTTGAAAAACTTGTATTCGCATGATGTAACTTGTAAACTTAAGTACTTAATTTAAATACACTTGTATTAGAAAAATGTATTTAGTAAACTTATATTAGAAAAAGGTTTTTTTTACAAATATTAAATACCTTTTTAATATTTAAAAAAAACATTCACAGACAAAAAAAAGTTCTAAGAGTTTTTAACTCATAGAACTTCTTTATCACAGATATTTTTATTTATAGAGGCATTACCGTTGTATATGTGCTAATATTATAAATGTAAAAAAAATATTTAATTTAACACAATTAACCAGGGACAACTTAAGTATTGATAAACTAAATAATTGAGAAAATCTTTTGTAATTTATATTAATAGTTTATCTATCGAGGAAAGTTATAAAAACAATATATTTCATCACGTTACCTCGGATATATAGAATCCTATGTCATACACAATTCCTAGTTATTTTTACAAATTCGTACCTATTGCTATTAGGAACTGCACCCACCAACCTATTGAAATGATAATAGTTACACAACGTTACTAAATGTTCAATCAACTATTCCAGCCATATAATATCAAGCAAAATTGATGATATTCGAAATCTTCGTCTAACCAGCGTCGCTCATTTGCAAGTACCTAAGTTTAAGCTAGAAAGTTACAAGTCTAGTCACATTTATGATATCTACGATAATATATTCTGTTTGAGTCGATGAACATGATTTAACCGTTTTACGGGAGAACAGACTTATTTGTTTATGGCATTTCTTTTGCCATTTTTCGAAGTTGGAGCTGTCGGTGTTAGGTTCCGCCACTCACCATTCAATGCGTCCAATGTCTTGACACAAGATTTTTTTTTGCTTAGCCTGCTATGCGTTAAAAAGCATGATGCTACCCAGTATTAAGACATAAAATATTTTCATTCATTTCACTAGGTAATTATTATGAAAAAAAAACATACAGAGTTAGATTCATTTAATAAAGAGTATTTCTGGCGTTGCCGCATTAATTCGTTAGCGTCCTTTCATTGCGGATAGTTGAACGACCGCCATAATTATATTTTTTATATTATTTTTGAATTTTGAACAAGGCCAGTCATGGTGCAGGGGTTGGTACAAACTTGTGACTCTAAATGCGACAGGTAGTAGGTTCATGATAATGGTTAATCTAGTAGTAGGTTTCACGTTCACTCGAAGGAAAGGTTTTTTTTTCATCCTCGCTCTGGTAACGAAGTATTGAGCTGCGTTGTGTTCCGCCACTCAACATGCAATATCTCCAATATTCAGCGGAAAATGGGAAAAGAAAATATCTTAATGGCAACAGTGTGAAGCTATCAAAAATACACACAATTTATCGATTTTTGATGGAAAATCGAAACGAATCCAACCAATCCTGACAAAACATGAACTGTTTTTTTTCTTCTAGGATTTGATTCCAGAGTCCCATACAAAGCACAATAATGTTATGGAAATTGTTATACATACACGTATATTTTTTACATGAAAGCTTCTAAAACCAGCAATTTCAATATAAAATTTGCTTTGATTTTATACAAAAACTAAATCCCCTTAACCGATCGCATTGGAACAATAGACAAATACGATGTACAAACAAAACGTATAAATAGAAAAAAAAAAACAATCGTAAAAACAATTAAAAGTATAGACAAATGAAACAAAAAAAATTACAAAACAAAGCAGCTTCACGCTGTATCCCGCGTATTACAGAATATTACAGAGTTGACAGGGCGGGCCTAGTTATAAGCCAATGTTTCTCACTTTCTGCCAAATTATCGAGTCATTGCGTGGTGTCGTGGCCACCAGGGCGAGGAAGTGAATATACTTTAAATATAATGTTCATTACCCTTCATGTTTACTTTTTTAATATATTTTTACGAATTGCCTATAAAATGGGTAGAGAGGACTTAGTCACTCTGTTCTACAATTAATACACATCCTACTTATTTAGAAAACGTATAAAAATTTGAACGCAGCGGGATTTTTATAATTTTTTATAAATTTTTATAAATTTTTATACGTTTTCTAAATAAGTATTTTTCTTTCCTAAGTGTGGAATAACACTTTAAAAAATGTTTAAAAAAAATACACATCCTATACCGCACGTTATAACAATTTCATATATTACAGGGTTGTAAATATCCGGAAAAACCTACCAACCTAAATAATATATTCAAAGGAGAAACGCAGCGGCACCGTGTCTGCCTGTAAATGCGACGTTTGTGGTTTTGATTTCCACTCGGAGGAATGCACTATTTTCATTTCTTAACTCCTGTAATAAAACAAAGCACGGTGCTGAGTTCAGCCACTCAGCACGAGTCAGAAATTGGTAAACATATTTTTATTTTTAAGCGAAATACAGCGTGAAGCTATTAAAAATATGAACATAATTTTCACTTATATCCACATCAACGTGTACTCACTTAATATTTGTATCTCATTTTTAGTTATTAGGTAGCTTCAGCTTCATACTTTTTCCCGCACAACAGGGAGAATCTATTATCAAGACATTACGGAACTTAACGCCGTGCCTTGTCAATCAAAGCAGAGAAATGATAATAATTCATTGCCCTGAGTGAGGGTGCGAGGGCTCCTGTAATATTTATTCTATCTGTCAGCTTCACGCTGTATCCCGCACATAGCAGGGTAGGCAGAGGGAATCTAGCGTTACGATACTCTGTTTCCCTACTTTCTACCGAATTCTAGAGGCATTGCGTGTTGAGTGGCAGAATTCAACGCCGCGCCTAATCTCGACACCAGAGCGAAGAAATGGAAATATAAATTTAAGTAAATATTTCATCTCCTCGAGTGGGGATCGAACCCACAACCAGTCGGTTTTTACAGTCACACCTCGTGCCGCTGCGCCAAGACTGGCCTCTAAAGTAATATTTATTAGATTATCAATTAAGACAATTTAGTAAACATGTATGCAAGTAATACATTAGCATACAAATATAGTAGCTTTAGTAATTGTTATACCAACAGATACCATAGGGCGAGGGAAGTAAGTGAAAATATGAAACAATTGAATTTTGCCGGGCTCACGTCGCTTGGAATAGTGACCTGTTTAACGACGGACTGTAGTCAGAAGTTAGCAACCTTTCGTTTAACTCTACATACATTTTTTTTACATTATTTTTATTAATGAACTCATTTTAATTTCTTTTGGTTAAGATAACGTTTTACAAAACAAATAATATATGTTATTATTATTTAAGAAAGAATAAAGATTTTTAAAATTTAATTTATGTACAATATTAAAAATTATAAGAAAATAAATTATAAATAAATCTTTAATAATATTATAAATGAACGCTTCAATCTCAAGAATAATGGGTTGAAAATAAAAAAAATATATTTTGTAGTCCATTATTTGATGTAGGCTATATATAGACTATTTAACATTATATTAACAATAGTCATTTCTCTTTAACTACTGGGATGAAGCCTCATGTAAAAGCTAGTAATCCATACCTATATTATAAATTCGAAAGTAACTCTGTCTGTCTGTCTGTCTGTCTGTCTTTTACGCAATCAGGGCCAAACCGCTAATTCAATTGTAATAAAATACTCATATAGAGATGTAAGTATCAATGTAAATACATGTAATTTATTCTGCCATATTAATAACAATCGTCGCTAAGCAACCGTTGCTAGGCAACAAAAATCTCTGAAGGTTGAGCCATAGTAACCATTTTAATATATATATATATATACATATATATATATATATATATATATATATATATATATATATATATATATATATATATATATATATATATATATATTAGTGACACTCTCTCG
>DWMY01001989.1:0-12854 GCA_018249775.1 Heliconius hecalesia formosus
AAAAAGTCACTTTTACCAAAACTGTAGTAGTTTAAATTAAATTAAAATAAGATAGTGTTATCAAATAATCTGATATAATATATATTTATCGAACGATATCTTTAATTTTTTTGATTTAAATACCTTAGCTTGGTAATAAGTTTTGGTAATGCTCAAAATGGCTTTGAGGGGTGCGTTTATATTTTTGTTTGCGCTGTCGTGGGTAAGTTATTCGTTTGCTAATATATATTTTATATTTCAGGACATGGAGATGAGAACCTGGTCATATTTTATATCACGGTCTTTTTTGTTAATATAACTCCATATTTAATCAGTATTTACTAATTTAATTTGTAATTATGTAATATAATCTAAATAATTAATCTATATCTAATAATCAGCATGGAAACTGACAGTTGAGGCCAGTCGTTGCGCAGGGGAACAAGCGTATGACTGTAAATGCAACAGAGGTTTGATTCTCACTCGAGGAAATTCAATATTTAATATTTTCATTTCTTTGCTCTAGTGTCGAGGTAAAGCACGGTGTTGCCCAAAGCCCGCCATTTAACATGCAATGCTTCCAGGCTTTCGTTTTTCGCCTTTGATGGAGCCAGGATATCAATAGTGGAACTCTTTAAAAGTTACTCGTAACCCATTCGAAAAGCCTTATATATTCGTAAGCCTTATATAATTTATAACTCCAAGCACTTTCTATGCATTTCTAGTACTTGGTGTAGAAAAACACCTTTTTAAAACATTTTTTTTAAATATATATTTAAAAAATCAGTTTCACGCTGTATTTTGCCTATTGCAGACATCCCTCTGCCTACAGAGGGAAATAAGTGTTAAGACACTCCGTTCCTCACTTTCCGACGAATTCATGAGGCATTGGGTGTTGAGTCGCGGAACTCAATATCGCGATTTGGTGCCAGAGCGAAGAAATGAAAATATTAATAAATAACAATTCAATCTCCCGAATAGGAATCAACCCTCCATTACGTCGCGTTTCAGTCGTAATATGTGCTGCTACGCCAAGGCGGCCTCAATTTACGAAACTATATATTATTAAATATATTATGAGGCCATTCGTGCCGCAAGGGCACAAAGTACGAGTATGACTGTAATCGCGACTGGTTGTGAGTTCGATCCTCACTCGAGGAAATAAAATATTCATTTAAATTAATATTTCCATTTTCTCGCTCTGGTGTCGAGGCGAGGCAAAGCACGACGTTGAGTACCGCCACTCAACACGCAGTGCCTCCAGAATTCGGCGGAAAGTGGGAAACGGAGTGTCTTAACACTAGGTTCTGCCTAACCTGCTTTGTGCGTGAAGCTGATTTAATTTTTTTAATTAAATATACACATAAATGTATCTGTCACATTCGAAATGCGTCACGATATCTTTTAGGTATTGATCTTATCTTTACCATGATTATTATTATATACGGTTGTTATTCTGTTTTGATTTGAATTTGATTTTGATATATCGTGAGTTTCAGCAAATTCGACTAAAATTATTTAAATTAATGAAACTAGTTTTTATAGTGAAATACGGTACGATACGGGCATTTTATAATGAAAGGGCTATAATTATATCGATAGCTTTAGTTTTAAATAATAGAACGGCTATATTAGGTGTGTTTTTTTTTTGTTTTTTTTGTAAAATTACAAAATTACAAAATTTATTTCAGGCAACGGCGATACCGACCCCACACAATCTGGTGTTCCCTGAAGCAACCCAAGGTAAATATATATTTTTTATTTTTAGCCTCACGTTGTATCCCGCACATGATAGCGCAGGACGAGGGAACCTTGTAACCTAGTGTTACGACACTGTGACACTTTATATTTAGACACTTCTGTTCCCCGCTTTTCACCGAATCCTTGGAGGCAATGCGTGCTGAGTGGCGAAACTCAACTCCGCTCATTTTCTCGTTACCAAACGAGAAAATGAAAATATTTGATATTTTATTTTCTTGAGTGGAAATCGAACTGACAACTTGTCGTACCTACAGTCGCACGCTTGTTGTTATTAAGCAAAGCAGTTAGATTTTATAAAACCGTTGACAGGTCAATCAATGTAAATGTGAGTGAGTGACACTCATTTTTTTTTTAACATTGCCACAGATATGTAAGATTTTTTCTTTGCATAGAATATAAACTATAGCTTTAAGTTCTATCCCACATATAATATAAGACAAGCACAGGGGATATAATATAAGATAAGCACATTGGACTTAATGCTAAGACACTTAATTTCCGCTTGTCGCCCAATTTCAAGCTCAAAGTTGTGGGTTTGATTCTCACTCTGGGGAATGAATTATTTTATTATATCGCGCTGGTAAAAAAACAAAGCAAAATGTTAGGTTACTCCACTCAACACGTAAAGCCTCGAAAATTGAGCGTTTGTCTATTCTTTTAATATAATTCTTTTAATATAATTTGGCAAAATTAGCTTAGAGTTGAACAGCATACGGCGCCAAGCTAAAAAATAATAATTTTTAAATAATAGAGTAATCATGAAATTACTACTAAATAAGATGCAGACAGCAGAGCCAGCAGGATCGTCTCAGGATGGGAGGCAAGCGAAGGCCAGATCCCGTACCAACTATCGATCCGTATGGTGCATTTAGCTGGTAATGTCAGCTCGTGTGGTGCCACACTCATTCACAACGAATGGGCTCTTACTGCCGCTCATTGTACCGATGGGTAAGTAAATAAATAATATAAATCAGTTTTTTTCTCATAGTAATAGCTGAGGTAATAAAATAATATCGATATATACAGAGTGTTTTTATCACACCACAATAAAATTATCGTTATAAGATAAAACACCATTTGTCAAGAATAACGTACACCGACACAAACCAATCAAAGCCATAACAGCGGACACGCCGCATTCACGAAATCGAGACGTAGGTAAAGGCGGCGATGTTGAATTGCGTAAAATAGAACGGGAGATATCCCTTTCTTGTTCTAGTATGTTTTTGAGGATAAAAAGCGGCAGATCGGCAACGCTTCATAGTATTTTTGTAGTAGTATATGTTTACGTTATTGGTATCTATGCGGAACTGCGTCACACGAAATACAGTATAGATAAACATCGTGAAATGAAAAAAAATCCTTCTAAACTATTTAGAAAGAAAACTATAAGAGTCCACCGAAGTATCCCTCTGCCTTTCTTAACACTTACTCTTGCTTCAGAAAGAACTGTCTTATCCCCAAATATCATCGGGACCTATAAGTAATTCTTCAATCAATAAAATCTTTACCAGTAACCCCACATAATTTAAAGAGGTCCCGACTGTTAATCCTAATAAACTGTTGGGCTTGTTTATTTTCTTTTTATTTTTATGCAGTCAGGGTTTTGGTTTCTATAAATATTTTTTTATTACAGTCGGCGTACCATTGTGATTCGGGCTGGAGCTGTATCTCTTCTCCGTCCGGCCGCTATCTTTGAGAGCACCGAGTACTACAACCACCCTCTATATATCGAAGGATGGCCGTTCGTGCAGCGCAACGATATCGGTGTTATCAAACTGAACCGCTTTTTGGAATACTCTGGTAAATATTACATATTTCAGAATTTTAAGGTCATATCTTTAAATTGGATTTTACTATCATTCTGAGTCAGAGAGAGTATTACTGTAAAAACGCGGCGGTTACAGGTTTGATTCTCAGGGGAGGGAACAAATTATTTTTATTTTTTCGCTCTCAATACGCAATGTCTCGAAAACTTGGGTGATCGTTGGATTTTACATATATTTCATGATACTACCGCCGACCAAGCACCGACCAAGGTACTTTTGTAGGCAAACCGTTTCAGAGGCATCTGAAATAATATACCTAAACATTTTCCCCAGACTTTTATGGTTAGATAAAGTGTTACGTTGCTTTTACAACCGCCGTTGTGATTGTGATGAGTGATTTGCGCTATTTCGAATATACGAAAATAAATTGTAAATTGTAAAGATCATATTTGTATTTATTTTTGTATGTAAGAATTAAAATTGAAGCTGATTTATTTCTTCTCTTTTTTTTCTGGCTTTGATATGTTCTGCTGTTGTTAGGTTCTATGGATCCTTATTATACCCAATTTTTTGAGTGCTATTCTTATGTAATCCATATCGTACTATCAAAGACTGTCTCAGTATCGCATCAATTTATGTATTGGTCTACTAATCCAAACCAACCAACTATACAAACTATATTGGAATATTATTTAATTTTTTTCCAGCTTCGCGCTGTATCCCGCATATAGCAGGGTAGGCAGCGGGAACCTACTGTTAAGATACTTCATTCCCCTCTTTCCGCCGATCAAGGCATTGTGTATTGCCTTGTTACCAAAGCAAGGAAATAAAAATATTAAACCATTCCTCTCCCCAAGTAGGAATTGAACCCACAAACATTACGTTTACAGTCACACGCTTGTTGCCACTACGGCACGATGGTCTCAATGTTTTAAGATATTTATGAAATATAGTAAAAAAAAAATATTATGTTATCTTTTTCAGATGTCATTCAACCCATAAGACTTCAAGCCAGCGCGCAAAAAGACAAAGACTACAGCGGAATTATATTGCAGGCTAGCGGATGGGGATTGAACTGGACTCGTGGTATGTAGATATAGATATAGGTATAGATACAGAAAACATTGCCAAGTACAAGCTGGACTCGGCAATGCTTACCACGCTTTATCCTTCGTTCGCCACTTTCCATCCAAATTAGATATATTGAGTCACGTTACGCGGTGGAAATCAACGTCGTGCTTTGTTTTTATCAGCTGGTTATTCTGCTTTACATTAATTACCGTTTTAATCGCAGTAACGCTTACATTTAGCAAAATCCTCATATGAGACTTTCAGCTAGGCATTGTGGTCACGACTTTTTATTTGATCGCTAATTTCCGTATGTTCCAAGGCCATTTTATAATCTTTATGTTCCAGCATTTGATAAAATTACAAGAAAGTCTTCTGTTTACAAATAAACATACATAATAATAATTGAGGCCAGTCGTGGCACAGGAACACAAAGTGTGACTGTAAAATCAACAGATTGTGGGTTCGATCCCCACTCAAGAAAATGAAATATTTATTTATATGTATATTTTCATTTCTTTCGCTTTTAAATATGTAATGAAATCAATCCCCAGAACTAACACAGCACTTTTATTCCTTTTCAAATCAATCAGTTATATACTTACACATATATTTCTTATAGATGTGATGTCTGAGTTTAGCTCAGAGATGGTGTTATTACCAAAGTTAGTCGAAAAAGAACATCCAGAATAATCGTCTGTACGAAATGTCATCGAGTAATGACAACTGGTGGTAATGCCTTAAGCTAATTGAACGGAGTGAATTAACATTAGGTTCCTTCTGCCTATCCTGCTGTGTGCGGGATACAATTTTGATTCTAATTTTAAAAATATCATTCATAAAGAGGTTTTACAATAAAATAATATGTTACAAAATCATTACAGTTTCATATTTATTTTTATTGTATTTTTTTAGTTTCATGCACACATTCCACACATATAAGCGTAGGCACAGGGAACCTAGGTTAGTAGTGTTAAGTTAGTAGTGTAGTGTCCATTTCCTATTCTACTTACTAATATACTAATTCTGGAAGCATTGCGTGTTGAGTGGCGGAACTCAATGCCTCTATTTTTTATTTGTTTAATTAATGTTTACTTCTTTTTGTGGGTTCAGGTATCGGAGTTAGCCCTCAGAACCTTAACTGGGTATACCTGTTTGGTGAATCCAACGAGTATTGCAGAACAGTTTACAACCAAAGTCCAATTATCGCGGAATCTACTATCTGTGCTAGTGCCTACAACGTCTCCAGTCAGTCTACTTGCGATGTAATTATTTATATATTTTTTTTCAATATATGGAAGTTGATGTCTAGATACTCTGTACTCCAATCTTTCTTGCTTTAAATTATTTCATTTCCCGATTGGAGGTTGAAATATTAATAACGAAATTAACAATGCAATGTACAGCGATAAATTAAACTTTCAAACAAAAATTCTAAGGAATACGAGTATATTAACTTATTAAAGATAACGTTATTTTCTTTGTTATCTTTAATAACCTAAGAAGTTATTAAAGATAATATTCAAAAGTGATATTATTTTTTGCTTTTTAGATTTTTTTTGTTGGTTATATATTTATTGAAGTTTTTATCAATTAACAGTTTTTCGTAATATTTTAAATATAAAAGAGAATGTTATTTTAATACAGGGTGACAGCGGTGGCCCCCTCATTACGAAGGAAATTGACGGAAAATTTACACAAGTAGGAGTCACCTCCTTTGTCTCTGGAACTGGTTGCCATACAGATTTCCCAGCAGGTACGCTAATAATCTATTTTTTTACTTTATGATATTAAAATATTTGTCATGGATGATGTAGTACAGACATTATTTAATAGTTGATAAAGACAAACACTAAATTAATTGTAATTCTTAGGTTTCATTCGACCCGGTTATTATCATGATTGGCTTCTTGAAGTAACCGGTATCGATTTCGACTGGGATCCAGAATCAATTGAAGCACCTGAAGAAGAAGATAAAGAAGAGGAAGGGGAAGAGGAAAGTGAAGAAGAAAAAGAGGAAGAGGAAGAAGAAGAGGAAGAAGAAGAAGAAGAGGAAGAGGAAGAAGAAAGTGAATCAAGTGAATCTGATGAAGATGAATCATCATCATCATCAAGTGAATCAGATAGTGAAAGTGAAGAGGATGGCAATAGTGAAGAAGAAGATGACAATGAAGACGAAGATAATGAAGATGAGAATGATGGAGATAATGGAGAGGATAAAGAAGAAGAAAACGAGGAAGATAATGAGGAAGATAATGAAGAAGATAATGAGGAAGATAATGAGGAAGATAATGAGGAAGATAATGAGGAAGATAACGAGGGAGACAACGAGGGAGACAACGAGGAAGATAACGAGGGAGACAACGAGGGAGATAATGAGGAAGTTCGCGAAATCAGAATAGTTGATAAGGCAGAGTACTAAATTGTCTAATGAACATTGTTAAAAATATTAAAATAAAACTTTAAACGTAATTTTCGAGTTAATAAAAAAAAATATTCAATACAAAATTAAAATTTTCAATACTTAAGATTAATACTTTCCGAATAATTTGTAACAATACATTAATTTAAAATAAATATTCATAAATAATCTTAACAATATAGTTTTCATACAAAAAAATATATAAAAGAAATCTGATGGTGAATATATAAAACTAATCTGATGGATGCTGGTGGTAGCCATGACTTATCTTATTTAAATTAATAAGTGGAGACAAAAATATATTTTGACTAGTTCATAAGTCGCAAGATAAGTGTTTTTATACATATACTAGCGACCCGCTCGCGGCTTCGCGCACTTTAACTATTGAATTATTCATATAATGTACCTATGTTTGCAAACCACTTAAGATTACTAATGTGAAAATTATTTAAACCTTAACGCAACTCACATTTTCGTATATAATAAGGATGTTCCAATTGTTTAAAAAAAACACACTTAAACAAATGACACAAACAACAGAAAACTTAAACGAAAGAAATTATAAACAACAGACTACCTACTATTCTCTTACCCAAAAATACTTAAATGAAAGATGTAATCAACTATGTCGCGTTGAAATACATTATAATTATTGGATAACTCCAAGATACGTGCAATCGCTTCTAAATTTACTTTGCTATAGAGCCAGGTGCAGAATAGAGCAGGGGGTGCCGGCTCTTATTATTATTATTGTAAAGAGCAAAATTTATCTTTCTTTAACGTAGAAAATTAATAACTTATTTAGAAGGATAAGGATTAATATCATTATGGACACACATCCCTCCCAATAAGAAAATATATTTAAATTACCGTCTAATTCCCGTCTCCTCTACGCTTTCATTAGTAAGATTTAAACGATTGTTATTTGAATTTCTTGTTCTACGACCTATATTTGAACGTCTTTGTCGTGGTATAATTAAATTAAAAAAGGAAATGTTTAAAAAGGTAAAGAAAATAATAAAAGAACAGAAGAAGAGTAAACAAAATAAACAACAGGATACTTAAACGAAAGAAATGATAAACAAAAGCCTACGTACTGTTCTCTTAAACTAAAATACTTAAACGGAAGAAATAAGTCCCGAGACTAACTAAAAAATGAAAACAATTTTTTTTTCAACATTTTTTTTTATTCATCAACATAATCACCTTTTAGGGTGATACAATGGTTCCAACGCTTTTCCAATTTTTCAATACCATGTTTATAAAAAAACTTATCTTTCGCTTCAAAATAAGTTTCAGTTTCAGCGATGACCTCCTCATTTAAGCCAAATCTTTTTCCCTGGAGCATTGTTTTAAGATCAGCAAAGAGCCAGTAGTCACTGGGGGCTAAATCTGGCGAGTATGGGGGGTGGGGAAGCAGATCTTAGCCCAATTCGTTCAATCTTGCCATTGTTTTCATCGACTTGTGGCAGGGTGCATGGTTTTGCTGAAAAAGGATTTTTTTTCTCTGCATGTGCCGTCGTTTTTTTGCGATTTCTTCCTTCAAACGCACCAGTAAGTCAATATAATAATCACTGTTGATCGACCTTTTTCGAGGTAGTCAATGAAAATCACGCCATGCGTATCCCAAAAAACTGACGCCTTGACTTTGCCAGCTTACTGCTGCGTTTTCGGGCGTTTCGGACGCCTTTCGCCAGCTGTGTGCCACTTAGATGACTGCTGCTTCGACTCTGGAGTGTAGTGATGTATCCATATTTCGTCCATGGTCACGTAACGACGCAAGAAATCTTTTTTATTGCGAGTAAATAGCGATAAACAGCTTTCTGAATCATCGACTCGTTGAATCGACAAATCGTTGCTTTTGATGGACAAGACCCATTAAAAAACAGTGTTTTATCAGAACACGAAACTCGTTTTTTTTAAAATTTTTTAAACAAACTACAAAACGACTTTACTTTAACCTCGATAACTCTGCTGTTTCTGGTCCAATCGACTTAAAATTTTGACACGTTTCAAGCAAAAGTTAGTACTCTAGAAAGACGTGGTTACTGGTTTACTGCGAGCACCATCTCTGGGTTAGTCTCATCGTAGTTAGTCTCTGGAGTTATTGATCCATGTGCTAAAAGACTACCTACTATTCTACTAATCAAAAAAGACGAAACTAAATATATTAAACTTCAATTATCCAATATGTATATTGTTGTTTCAATAGGTAACGTTGTACTCAAAGAAAATATAATTAAAAAAGATGCAAACTTTTAATTGAACTTACCAATAACGTAGAAAGAATTTAAACGTCTGCACTTTCTCCTATTTGAGCTATTCCTACATCACAATTTGCGACTTTCCTATTAGCGGAGCGGTACGCCACGCTTTGTCTATCATTTGTAAATATTATGATTTTCTCGTGTGGGAATCAAACCCATAACAATTTTTTTATCAGCTTCACGCTGTATCCCGCAGTAGTGTTAAGACACTTCGTTCCCCACTTTCTGCCGAATTCTGGAGGCATTGCGTCTTGCCTCGACACGAGAGGGAAGAAATGGAAATATAAATTTAAATAAATATTTAACTTCCTCGAGTGGGGATCAAACTCACAACCAGTCGGATTACAATCGCACTTTATGCCGCTGCGCCACGACTGGCCTGAAATAATTTATACTTAAGAATAGTAATTTTTGCATCTACATACGTTAATGATAATAAATATAATTATTTAATAAGTATTTTTGTCTTTAGATAAGTCAGAAACATTTTATCGAGGTTAAATGACTTGGATTAAGACAGCATGTTATCTTCAGATTTCAATTAACCAAGGTTGATTTGATGTCTAATATAAAGTATGACCAACGGAAGTGTAAGAATGTTGTACTCAATAAATATTATTACTTCAGATTTGTGGTAAATATGTGTTTTCACAAAGCGCAGAGTTAAGTTCTGCTATTCAAAATTCAATGTCGTAAATTGGGCGGAAAGTTTAGAATATGATACAAAGAGTAAATCTCCTATAAAAATGGTGTGGTGGTGGTGGTGCGGTCTCCTATAAAAGTGTATTTATATCGGTAGTTACTTCTTATTAGATGGATATCTCATTCTTATGAAAATCTGATTATAAAATATAAAAAAAAAAAAAAAATCGTGGCGCAGCGGCACGAGGTGTGATTGCAAAACCGACTGGTTGTGGGTTCGATCCCCACTCGAGGAGATGAAATATTTACTTAAATTTATATTTCCATTTCTTCGCTCTGGTGTCGAGGTTAAGCGATGCGTTGAGTTCTGCCACTCAACACGCAATGCCTCCAGAATTCGGCAGAAAGTGGGGAACGGAGTGTCTTAACACTAGGTTCCCTCTGCCTACCCTGCTGTGTGCGGGTTACAGCGTGAAGCTAATATAAAATGTAGTAAACAAAATTATTTTAAAACTTTATTATTCGTTTTGTTATTATGTTTATTCTACTCGACTGGTCGCAAATGTGAGTGTTTATTAATCTATGTACTATGTATGTAACTATGTCGTGTAGTAGAGGACAAACGGGTTGATCGATTCTTACCTCAAATTCTGAACTACAATATTTAAAATTTAACGCAGCGACAACCAGACGACGTTTCGTCGGTGAATAAGTATTGAAAAAGATTTTTTTAGGATCACGTTGTATTCCACACATTTTAGGGTAGGCAGAGGGAACTCGAGGATCTGATATTAACGCACTCCGTTCAAATTAAGCTACTTCCATTCCCCACTTTCCGCCGTGATGGCATTTCCGGAGGCATTTCGAGCTGAGAGGCAGAACTCAACGCCGCGGTTTGCTTCGCACTTGAGCGAAGATATTTAAATATTAAATATAGCATTCCCCGAGGCGAATCCAACCCACAACCCTCGCGTTTAAAGCCGCACGGTTGTTTCCTTTTACGACTACGAGGATTCGCAAGGATCAAACAATGAAACAGTACATTTTAGAATTGTAAAATTTATTAATGTATATATATATATATTATACGGTGTTAGTTTCAAATTTCAGTAATGCTTTTGTAAAAAATTAAGCGTCAGCACTTTCGACAACTTGTACTTTTTCCACATCAATTTCTGCAAAACTCTCTTCACTTTTAACTGCGATTGATTCGGGATCCCAGTCGAAGTTGATGCCAGTGACTTCCAAGAACCAATCATGGAAATGTCCAGGACGGATGTAACCTTAAAATTAAAGTTAAATAATATAAGTTAGTTGTTAATCTGTATATTTTTGGTTTTTTTAATAAATATAATATATACATATATTAGAAAACGTAACGCGTTGAGTTCCGCTACTCAACACGCAATGCCTCGGCGGAACTCGGCGGCAAGTGGGGAACGGAGTGTCTTAACACTAGTTTCCCTCTGCCTACCCTGCTGTGTGCGGGATACAGCGTGAAGCTGATTTCTGTAATAATCTATAAAAGTATAAATATCTTTAGCGGTGATTGTAAGAATCTCTCTACACAGATGCTAACAATATAAACTATTGATTAAAAACATTGTTTTGAAGGTTTGTGCAAAAATGTGTAATCCACCATTTTGTTGTGGCGGCTATTTTAGCTTAACAACAATATTGATTATTATGTATTTTTTCCCGACTGCTAAGGAAGGGTTATGTTTTTCGCGCGTATCTTGTATGTATGTAATATTCTTTATTACCTCATATCTCCAGAACCACTGAACGGATTTACTTAATTAAGGTATCGTTAGATTCGTATTAGCAGCCCAAGTGTTCTTAGATAGGTGACGTTAAAAAAAACAATCATGGCGGCTGTGGGACGCCATTGGAATTAGTGAAAAAAAAATTCGTTTGGAATACCACAATATGGGTATCAAATTTAAGAGCTTAATACGAGGATTTCAAAAAGGTATATCATAATTATCATTACTATAGTGAATTCTAACAAAAAAGTGAAAAATAAAAAAATATTTGTAAAAACAAAAAACCCCGACTGCATAAAACTAAAAAGAAAATAAACATGCCCAATAGTTTATTAGGATTAACAGTCGGGACCTATAAGTAATTCTTCAATCAATAAAATCTTTACCAGGAACCCCGCTAATTTAAAGAGGTCCCGACTAATAAACTATCGGGCATGTTTATTTTCTTTTTAGTTTTATGCAGTCGGGGTTTTTGTTTTTACAAATATTTTTTTATTATATTTTATATATGTAATTTTATTGTCATCAGAACTGAAGTTGCAATCCAAATTTCAGCTGAATCGGACTTTAAGAAGTGGGTCAAGTAGAGAAGATTTCACATACACAAAACACATACCAACACGGCAAATTAAAATAAAAGTTAGTAATGAATAGGTTGCAACAAGCGTATTTCCACATAGCTTATTGGTTATAGTAGTTGGACGGTTTTTGGGAGGCACGTGTTTGAGTTCCGTTACGTTCTAAAACTTATACGTTTTCTAAAATACTTCTAGTATATGTTGGTTTTTATAGACGTAAAACACTACCTGATGGTGCGTACGCTTCACAACCAGCTCCAGAAGAGAAAGAAGCGACTCCTACTGAAGTGGGCTTTCCGTCAACGTCTTCTATTACAAGGGCAGCACCGCTGTCACCCTGTAAAATACAAATATGTTTATTTTATAGACCAATTAGGTGGGTAGATTTGTGAATTTTAGAAAATAAAAGATTTCAGTAAGTAAAGTAA
Source organism: Heliconius hecalesia formosus (assembly GCA_018249775.1). Taxonomy (NCBI): domain Eukaryota; kingdom Metazoa; phylum Arthropoda; class Insecta; order Lepidoptera; family Nymphalidae; genus Heliconius; species Heliconius hecalesia. The sequence continues at coordinate 12,681 of DWMY01001989.1, forward strand.
GTTATGCTATAGACTAGGTATATACTCGTAACCCCATGAAGGAAGTCAAATCTCTTCTCTATATATAATAAAAGGATAGAAAAGTCAATTCTGTACATGAAAGATATAAAAAAAATAAAAATCAGGTCGGTTTATATGTCGATTATAGAACCTAAAAAACCACTCAGCAGAATT